>OU896722.1:12440042-12469992 GCA_918026855.4 Phaedon cochleariae | reverse complement strand
TCTATATCTATCTATCTATCTATCTATCTATCTATCTATCTATCTATCTATCTATCTATCTATCTATCTATCTATCTATCTATCTATCTATCTATCTATCTATCTATCTATCTATCTATCTATCTATCTATCTATCTATCTATCTATCTATCTATCTATCTATCTATCTATCTTTTTTTTTTTTTTTTTGTGAGGTGGGAAGCTTTATGCCGCCAGGTACTTGTTCTTCCTTTTCCTGGGAGTGTGGGACTCCCCGACTCCAGATGGTGCGTGCCGGGTATACCTCACTAAACCCACCTCGTGTGTGCTTCCGCTTAGCGGAACATCAGTGTTGATGGTACTTCGCTAAACGACGCTGTCCATTTCTCCTACTGCATGCCATTTTGCTGTCTGTGTTGTCTCTCTTCTTGTTCTTTTCTCTCCATAATCTGTTTGATATATCTACTAATTTTGGTGAATGATCTCTCATTCCTCAGCATTATGTTGATAATATTGATCGGTGTCAGTCTGATATCCATATCCGTCTCTATTTGTTGTCTCAGTCGTAACCATCGTTCACATTCAAAAATTGTATGTTTTGCATCGTCCACATTCTGACAGTAAATACATCTATCATCGTCGGTTTTCCCTATTCTGTGAGTATACGTTCTGAAAGAACCGTGTCCTGTAAGGAACTGCGTCAGAAAATAGTCCGTACTCCTATAACTACAATTTACCCAGCCTTCTATATTTCTTATCAATGTCTTTGTCCATTGAGCATCTCTCATATTGTTGTTCCATATTTCCTGCCACTCTCGGATGGTTCTCTCCCTCTCGTTTTTCCTTACTACTCCTCTCTCATCTGACTCTGTATTATATATGGCTATTCTTTCTTTGATCAATAATTCCATAGGCGGGTTACCAGTTATAACTTGGAGAGCATGTACTGAGACCGTTTTATAAGCACTCGCCACCCTCAGCAAGCTTTTTCTTTGGACCGATTCTAGCGTAGCTCTGTTCCTTGTCTTTCCAATCGCCTCTGACCATATAGGTGCAGCATACAAGATGGTAGAATTTATGACACAATTCATGATTTCTCTTCTGCGAGATGAAGGTCCTCCTATATTAGGCATCAGTCTAGATAGAGCAGATATTTTCTGTTCCGATTTCTTTCTGATGAATTTGATATGTTCTTTGAAGTCTAGCTTATCATCCAACATAACTCCCAGATACTTGAGGGATTTGCCATGGTTCACCGCCGTTCCTTCCATGTTGAACTGGATACCGGTACGATCCCTTTTTCCCTTAAGAATAACTGCCTCGGTCTTCTGAGGGGCGATTTTCAGTCTATGAGTTCTCATCCAATTTGACACCCTATATAATGCCATGTCCGTCTCGTGCACTAATTCCTCTTTGAGATCCGCTTCCACCAGGATTGTTAAATCATCTGCGTAGGCTATAGAGGTTACACCCCCATTATGTTCTATTCTGAGCACGTCATCATACAGTATATTCCAGAGAATAGGGCCCAGAATTGAGCCTTGTGGTACTCCCATTGATACTCGCATGGTGCAGTCTTTCGTTATCATCAGCCTCCTGAATGTAAAATATTCTACTATTAGGTTCAACAGATAATCACTCACTCCTCTGTCCCTCAATTTTGTCAGGACTAAATTCCAGTCTGCCGTATTGAATGCATTCTTAATATCAATGGCAACCATAACCACCCATTTTCGCTCCAAATTTTTAACTACATTTATCACCGCTTCGATTGCTTGAACCGTGGATCTACCTTTCCTAAAACCATACTGACTTCTGGATATTCCTTCATTTGCTTCGACTTCCTGTTCGAGACGTTCTTTTATTAGTCGCTCATACAGCTTACCCAGCATACTCAATAAGCAGATTGGTCGATAGTCTGATGCACATTCCTGTGCCTTTCCTTTCCAGATCAAAACCACTAATGCCTCCTTCCATATCTGTGGGAATTCCTGATTTCTAAGTAGCGCATTGAATGTGTTCAAAATTATCGCTGGACATATATTTGCTGTGATCTGTACAGCTTCTGGAGGGATTCTATCCGGACCAGATGCCTTACCAATTTTGATTTGGTTTACTGCCTTCGCTAACTCTTCTTCTGTGAATGGTGGCGGAGGGGTGATATTATCGATTCGTCTCTGTTGAAGATCTCGGTCGGAGGCTGGAAAGAGTTTCTCCAAAAAACTTTTTCTCTTCTCTTGTGTTATATCATAAGGAGGTTTCAGTTTCCCGCAATGATGCATCACAATTTTATAGGCCTGTCCCCATACATCCGATTCTAGATCAGCACATAGTTTCTTCCAATTGTCTTTCTTCACTTTCCTTATAAGTCTCTGTAAATTCCTTTTCGCTGTTTTGTAGCGCTCTTCCGCTCTCTGCTTTCCTTGCGGGTTGATGTTGTTATCGCTGTTCACCCTGGTATATAATCGTCTGAGCGTGTTGCAATCTCTTCTCAGCTCCTCAACTTCTGCCGTCCACCAATACGGTTTGCTTCTTGTTGCATCCTCATTCATTTGACACTCCCTAACCACTTCAGATATTTTTCGTGACACCAATGTAGCCGAACCCGAGAGTCCATGCAGCTCTGTTCCAATCATTTGCTCGAAACGTCCTTTGTTGAACCAGACTTTTGAGTATTTTTTAGGTCGTGTATTATTGTTTGATCTTCCAGTCTCCAATTCGAAATATATGTGGTTATGGAGAGTGAAGAATTCACCTCTCATGACCATCCAATTTTGTACTTTGCCAATTAGACCTGAGGTTACTCCTGTAATATCGATATATGATTTGCTATTTCCTCTTTCGAAAGTTGGTATCGAACCCATATTCACGAATGTTATATCTAATTCGGCTGCCCATTCTTCTAGGTATTCTCCTCTTCTATCCGTAACTGGTGAAGACCATAATGCTGATTTAGAGTTCAAATCTCCTGCTATTACGGATTCCTTATCATTGCTCCTTATCTGTGTCATAATCTCGTCGATAAATTCTTTGAATTCGTCAAAAGGAGAGTTGGGCGAAAAGTAGCCACAGAAGATCGAAAACTTTTGGAAGTCTACTTTCAAATACCCATTTCTACGTTCAACGGACTCAATACCAACTTGCTTATTTATCACTTTCACTGCTACATCTGCCCTGATATCTCTCAGGTAATCATCTCCTGCTGAGATCGCTACATTGGGTTCGGATATAATGACTATGTCAATATCTTTTTCGTAACTCATTATGTTGACTATATCATGCGCACGTCGCGACCTACCTAAATTTACTTGTAAAATTTTAATGATTATGTGTGTTTATCCTCCTATTCTAATTTATTATTTTTCTCCTATGACGAGACTGGTTCGTTTTATTTCTTATTAGGTTTCTGAAGACTGGGCATTTAGTTTGATCGTTACGATGCCCCTCGACATTACACGATAGACAATAAGGTTTTTCTGTACACTCCCATGACTTATGTGTATTTTTTCCACATTTCCTACATACATCCGAGATATCTTCCCCTTTGCAATCATCTGTTTTATGCCCATACTGTAGGCATTTGTAACATCGACTTAACATAACCCTCTCTCTTAGTCTACAACTTAGCCAACCTATTTTAATTCTTCCTCTTTGTATTAAAATGTCTGCAATACTTCTTTGTTGAACTGCTATCGTAGCATTTTGTGTTCCTTTCCAACTCGGTCTTAGTGATCTCACTTCTATATATTCTCTGTTTATTTCTCCTACCTCCCTGACTAATGCCTCCAAGATTTCTTCTGCCTCTGTTGTCTCATCTATGTCACTGATATGAATTTGTATTTCCTGTCTGTGAATTCTGATATCTGTTATATCCATTTTCTTCTTTATCTCGTTTTTTAACATACTTGCAGCGCCTTTGGTTCCCATTACCTCGAACATAAGGTCGCCTTTGCCCGTCTTCTTTATATTTTTTATATTTATGCCTGTATGATCTATATTTACATTTTTTTTTATGTCTTTCAGTAGTTCAGCGAAAGTTTTTCCTTCACTTTTGACTACAACTCTATCAACTGCCGGTTTCTGTTTATTTGGGAGTGAGCTTTCTATTTTCATTCCTATTATTTCTATTGCTATATCCATATTTCTGAAAACGTATTCTATCACTTTCCTAACATATTGTCCAGTAGCCTCGTGATTCAAAATCACTGTCAGTAGGGTTGTTTGGTGTAGGACTAGATTCTCCTTCAGGCCTCGAATTTGTTCATACAACTGACGAATTGAATCACTCTCTGTACTCGGATTTTTCCATGGGACTATATATAGTGCTCTCGTTTTTTCTATTTCGATTCTATCCTTGGTGGTTATTTTTGTGGTGTTGATCTGGAAATTCACTTCTCCATTACTATTAGTGATAAGTTCCGGTATCTCAGGGAATTTAATTTCCAATGCACTATACATTTTGTCTTGTTTTATTTCTGCTGGGTCGAGTATCACAGCTAAATCACATTCTTTATTCATTGCTGTTACATCTATTCTTCCGATTTTCGTGCATCTATAAATTTCTTTAGGCCAGTCTTCGTTCATGATCTCCTCTAGATTTTCGGGTCCTTTATCCTCCTGTATCTTGTCTAATATTTTGTTCATGGACTCGTATTTAGACGTCTCTGATTCCTCCTCCAGTTCCTTTTCCGATACCTGGGTACTTATTGTCACCATTTCTTTCTTTGTTGTTTCTTTTTCATTTTTTTTGAGTCAGATCCACGCGATTTTCTTCTTCTATTGCCTCTTCCAACCACGTTTTCAGATCCTGACTGCGGAAATTTGAGACACACTTGTTCAGGACCTTAGCGATATCAATCAGTTCAGTCTTAGGTTTATACATATCTTTCAATACAATATTGAATGTCTCAATTTGTTTGAAGATCATGTCCAGGTTTTTTTTGAAAGCCCCACCAAATGAATTTGGTTCTTTCTCGGGCGTACTATTTCCCCTTTTTCTTTTAAGTTCTTTCTTAAGGGCTCCTTGTATGATTTGTTGTGTATCATCCGTTTGTTCGTCCATTTTTATCCCTTCAATCCTGCCTGTATCTCTCAAATCTGATGATGAAAGTGTTCTGCTCCTTCTTGGGGGAGATCTACTCAGTGACTCCCTTCTATCTATCTATCTATCTATCTATCTATCTATCTATCTATCTATCTATCTATCTATCTATCTATCTATCTATCTATCTATCTATCTATCTATCTATCTATCTATCTATCTATCTATCTATCTATCTATCTATCTATCCATCTATCTATCTATCTATCTATCTATCTATCTATCTATCTATCTATCTATCTATCTATCTATCTATCTATCTATCTATCTATCTATCTATCTATCTATCTATCTATCTATCTACAATTTGAAATCTAGCAATGCTTCACTGACAATCCCTTGTTTATTCAATTCTTTATATAATGCAATTTATTATTTGGATTTTTCAATTATTTCTTCGCATCGTATACCCATAATATATCGGTGTTTTTTCGAGAAATAACGCATCTACATTGTTTTTACACCTTTCATGATTTATATTTTTGTGAATTAACTTGTTCTTCCCATTTTATTTTTGGGGTCGAGTTGAAAAACAGCTTCCTTCTGGTACTCCGCCAATTCACCATTCCACGTATCAAAGTACATTCAAGGAACATCAGGAAAATGAATAAACTCACTATGCCTCATCATCGCACATCCATGTTTCAGAGATCCTTTGTATTCAATTCGATTCAACTTAATTGCTTGTTACCTGAGGAATTTGAACTTCTAAATATGAATAAATTCAAATACAAATACAAACATTTTTTTCCAATCAATGAATCCAGTGATTGAATTTTTGTTGCGATGTCCTAATGTATGATATTGTAGCATTTGAAATTGCTACGAAATCATTTTTAGTTATCGTTTGCATGAAAATTCAAGCGAATCTGCTTTAGTGTTGCAAGGAATCATTTTCATTTTTTTGTTTCATACATTACCATTTTGTAAATATTAACCTTCCAGATCAAGACAAGAAGACATACTCACAGAGAACATTCAGTCTGATACTTGGTAAATAATCCTGGAGTACTTAGATGTAACTTTTAATGAATCACTTTATCACACAGTTTTGAATAACAGCATAAAAATAATAACAATCATGATTAGTAATGTCTTCTGAAATTCTATGTGCCGGTGGGAGGTGATGATATGAGCTGCAGGAGTCTTTGATTTCTGGCGTTCTGATCCTGGAGGCCTAGAATTTGAAGAAATAGTTCAATGTTGTTGTCCCTTCCGAGAGTAAACAAACGACATACCATTGTGTTCGCAGGTGTGATAAAGCCCATGTCGCTGGTTTATTTCAGGGATTATTCAAGGTCATTTTTCGATCTGAAATGGTATTTTCGGTGTTGGAAGAATTATTTTCTTCATTTCCTGAAATTTATTTTAGGGTTATAATATTGTCATCCAAACGTCATCGTCAAGTATGTCACTCATCTTCTGAGTGAGTAGGACTTAAGCACAATCTTACAATGTTGTGACATAGTACTACTGAACAAAAAGAAGAATGTGTGACATACTTGACAATGACGTTTGGATGACAATATTATAACCCTAAAATGAATTCCAGAAAATGAAGAAAATAATTCTTCCAACACCGACAATACCATTTCAGATCGGGAAATCACCTTGAACAATCCCTGGAATAAACCAGCGACATGGGCTTTATCACACCTGCGAACACAATGGTGAATTGTTTGTTTACTCTCGGAAGGGACAACAACATTGAACTATTTCTTCAAATTCTAGGCCTCTAGGATCAGAACGCCAGGAATCAAAGACTCCTGCAGCTCATATCATCACCTCCCATCGGCACATAGAATTTCAGAAGACATTACTAATCATGACTGTTATTATTTCTATGCTGTTATTCAAAACTGTGTGATGAAGTACCTAGTTCCTTAAAAGTTACATTCAAGTACTTCAGGATTATTTACCAAGTATCAGACTGAATGTTCTCTGTGAGTATGACTTCTTGTCCAGATCTGAAAGGTAAATATTTACAAAATGGTAATGTATGAAACAAAAAAATGAAAATGATTCCTTGCGACTCCAAATGTTGCACTAAAGCAAATTCGCTTGAATTTTCATGCAAACGATGACTAGAAATGATTTTGTAGCAATTTCAAATGCTACAATATCGTTATGTATTATTATATATTGTATTATATCCTGTGACCTGATTTGGTTGAGTTTGAGTACCTATTAGCTAAACTTCGCCAAAATTAGTGTTGCACATTGAATTTGTTTCCATCCCGTTAATGAAGCTGGTTCATTATTATTATCATCATTATTATTCAAAATTTCTATTGATGATTTCATAGGCTTTCCTCCATAATGAAGGATAGGGTTTCATGAAAATATTGACCAAACTATGAATTATATGATTTTATTTCAGCAAAACAGTTATCATCTGAATTGAAATGATTGCTATTTTCATGATTGATGAAAACAAAATCTTTGGCATAAAATTCCAATGTAACATGATTTTGCCCAATCATTTTGAAAGTTTATGATTGAGTCATATCATGAAAGGAAGAACGGCGTTCCATAGCAACAGCTCATGAGATTTGACTAAAACTTGGTACGTTGGTATACCTTCATTGGCAAAGAAACCAATTATAATCACTATCATTATAATAATATTATAGCGTGAACGTGAAACTTGATTATTTCAGTAAACAGACATTTGAGGTATCACGCAGATGGAATGAGAAATCATATAAAATTTCAATTGCGTAACTTGTTAACTAAAGAAAAACTATTGATTTTATTGCTCTCATCGTTTCGACAAGAATTTGATTCCACTGATTTACTGAAACGATTTACAGATATGCAATGAGATAGATAGATAGATAGATAGATAGATAAGCTTTATTGTCTTAAATGAGCACATTTTGTCGACAAAGTCAGTATCTTGCGATATATCGATTGCAAGATTATAAATAAATACAACAGAACAGGAATATATAAAAATAATACAGAACAAAAATATATAAAATAAAATAACATAGACAAGTTTCATTATTATCACAAACAACAATTATCTTTGAAATCAATGATATGAATCTCTAATTATTCTCACATATCATAGAAAGACTAGAATTTGTAGGCAAAGTATTCATCCAAACTGTACAAGCCTTTTCCCACTAACATATCTTTGACAGATCTACGGAATTGTTTCAAATCATTGGTCATAGCTGTACATTCTGGTAAATGATTGTAAATCTTTTTACTCCTATAAATTAAGGATTGTCTCGTTAAAGATGAACTAGGCAGAGGAAGAGCAAGGTTCCTTTTATTACGCGTAATCTTGTCCATGTTTGTGTTCATGAAATTTCTTCTATATTTGTGAAGCAAACAGACTGTTTCTAAAACGAAAATTTCAAAGACCGTCAATATCTTATATTTGTGAAACATTGGCCTGCATGAGTCACGCGGCTTGAGTTTGAATACAAATCTCAGAGCTCGTTTTTGAAGGACGAAAACACTATTTAAGAGACCATGACAGCTACACCCCCAGAATGAAATCGATCGAAATCTTCAAGATTTATATATCAATATACAGTACAAACAAAATCAACATTGTTGAAATATCTGTCGATTGTTTTAATGTTGAGTGATGCTCTTATTCACTGAATATCAAATTTTGTCGAAACCATGAGAAACATACAGTATTTCCAAGAGTACCGTCCTTGTAGTGAATAAGTACTATTTATATTCCAAATTCCACATTCGAACTCATTTCCTTCTATTGGCGTAGAAGTGTGAGATGTTTATTTACTGAAGAATCAAGTTCTCTGCCAATAGAATGATATTTATCATGATAATGGTCATTGTCAATAAAGAAATATCATCGTACCTCATTCGAGTGAAATCTTATGAGCCGTTTCGGAGTCATGAAGCAGAGACGATTAGAAAATTGTGATTCCAGAGCCGCCTTCTGCTCACACAAAGCGACTTTGTACTAAGGTTAGTTTATCGGTATCAAATTGTTTTGTTCTGAGGGATATGTGAGTTTCCTTCATGGACACACTATGTATATACCTATTCAGACAAGAGACAAATAATAATTCTACTGATGCCGTTGCATATCGAAATGGTTCAGAAGATTGAAGATAACTTTTTTTTTGCAAATGCATTACCTCGTTGGTGCCAGCACTGG
The DNA here is from genome assembly GCA_918026855.4 of Phaedon cochleariae. Classification (NCBI taxonomy): domain Eukaryota; kingdom Metazoa; phylum Arthropoda; class Insecta; order Coleoptera; family Chrysomelidae; genus Phaedon; species Phaedon cochleariae. The sequence continues at coordinate 12,460,765 of OU896722.1, read as the reverse complement.
GACCAGTAAGTCGAGACTTGTGTGGGGTTAGGTATGCATACCTCCACTCCTAGAGATGAAAAAGGAGTAAATCGGAAGTATGAGATCATCTCCTCAAGTTTTGAATAGTGAAAACACTCCGGACACTCTTTCACATAGACACCAAAATATTGATGAGATGAAATCTAACTGTGATTTGTGCTTTATAAGTGACTCTGTTTTTAATCATGATGAATTGACTTATTGAACTATTCCAATTGCAACAAAGAATACTGATGTGAGATGGAAAAAAACAATACATCAGCTGAATGTTGATCTTGTTTTCTTTGCAATTGGAAACAATGGAATATAATGATAGGGGACCAAAAATATATTCCGCCAGGAATAAATGAGCAAATTCATTTGAATAATTGATTCAATATTCACTGTATGACTAGGTACCTACCAAATCATTGAACATATTTTTTTCAATCAACTGACTCCTGAATTTCACATTCCATATATATTGTTCATTCGATCGCATCGAAGTGAGCATTATTATACATTTGATCTCAATTTGTCGTTGAACATTTTTGAGCATGGTCACTTCAGAATTCTATCATGTCGAATAACTGATTCAATATGCACTGTATGATGGCACCTACCAAATTAATGACCTCATTTCGTTCAACGTAGTCACTACTTAGTTTTACTTTGTATTCATCTTGTACATTCGATCCCATAAAATTAATCTCAAGCTCAATTTTGTTTCCAATTTATCGAAATACGGTGACCCATTGTCAATCGATACTCTCTGAAAGTGAAAACCAATGGACCAGCTTTACAACAACAGAATGTTTCACGGCTGCAAAAAATCCAAAATAGTTGTATTAGATTCTCATATGGGATACGAAAGTATGATCATATTAGTACCTCGTTTGAGGATTCTGGTTGGCTAAAAATGAAACAGATAAGAGAAATGCACCTCCTCACCTTCACGCATAAAATTTTGCATTCAAGAACTCCACCATATTTACGTAGGAAATTGGTTCCACTATCACAAAATGCAACTTCCCGAAATAAACATTACTTGCTGATTCCTAGACATTCTACCGCAATGTATACACGAAGTTTCTCTTATAACGCTGCTAAACTGTACAACAGTATGCCAATTGATTTCAAAGATTGTAGTTTACAAAATTTCAAAAAACGATTGAAAAGCTATGTTCAGAACAAGGCAATGATAATTCAATGACGTTTGCAGTGGTTTCCGGAATTCAAAATTTGATAAATATTTAAAAAATTAAATAAATTCTTTAATGTTGGAATATTTAGTTTTATAGTATATGTACATGAATTATATTATTTTTCTTTGTTTGTCAATACTATATATATAATATATGTATTGGAAGGTTAGGTTTAAAAACAGCTTCATCAGCTGAACCTCGCCCATTCGTCATTCATGTATTATTTATTCTATGTTTCATAACATGTCTTTTTTTCTACAGAATGATGAATAAAGCCTATTATTATTATTATTATTATTAATAAATAAATAATTACTGTTTCGCACAAAATACCTACATTATGGTGACCTGCTCTTCATGTATTCACTCCGTTACAATCGCAGCTGATGACATCAATCTCTGCTCCAGATTCTTCAGGTTTTTGGTATTAAAGTTGTATAGAAAAAGTATATTAATTGTATTCGTTTCTTGCTTACTATGCAGATTATGGTTTGTTCGTTTTTTATTTCTGTTGAACCTTTCACGATACTTACCTGACTTTTCTTGAAGGTCAGACATGTGAGGCAAGGACCTACGTTGAAAAATGAATTGTGCCCCCTGATGAGCTGATATATATATATCATCTAGTATTGGAAAAAATATTGTCGAGAAAATCTACAGTAATATTCTACATCTTTTCAACGTTCATTCGATCAGGTGTTGATTTGATTCATCAACTGACCCTTTAGCACCATAGAGAAGAAGATGAGTTCGAGGTTACCTACAACAGTTTGGAGATAATCAATTTTGGTTCTCTCGCAGGTAGAAAACAATTGTTGCTACATACATTAAATATTTTCACCTATTCAATTTCCTAGAAGCTTCAAATTTATACAATTTATGGTACTTTCAACTCCTATAGGTTCTCATTGATATTCATCTAAATTTGAAACTCATGACAGATTTACAAATTAGCAAGTGAATGTTTTGTGAATTAACATCAATATTTTGATTATCCTCATGGTTGTGATCTTGTACCAGGTATTTCTTCTCTCGTTGTCGAATTCTCGAAAATATCGAATCACTCCTTGTCTTTGAACCCCCTCTCATCTTGGAACTTCTTTTCGATTGCATATGTCTTGTTCATCATGGATTCGTCTACTCCAAGGACCTTTTTGGACATCGAGAGATCATTTGGTTCACCAGGTGAGAGCTGTGCGGGAATTTCTGTGAGGAAATTTTTGTTACTGTGAGGGCTCCTACATTTGCTCTCTTCACCAAATTTATGATAGCATGACAGTGGCATATTGCTGTAGTCTACTACTGACGATGAAGTATAGTTGAGAGATTTTTCCATGATATCTGAGCGGTTTTCAGGATTTACTGGAGGAGAGGATTGATGTCCTGTTGACCTTCCTGTGGAATAAAATTATCGTTATCAATTTGAGACGAGAATCTGGATAGAAAAGGGAATCTAGTGAAATACTAAATAGTGGAATTCAAAAAGAAAAATTGATAAAATTCGTCAATATCATGAATAACAATGCATTCAATCGAGTTGAAAGTTCTCTTCCATAGTCATTATCGTATTCTTTAGTACAACTGAACTCGTTAATATTAGTAACCTTGTAGTGGGAAATATTTCCTCGATTCAGAGTGAAATGAGTTTCCTTACTGAATCAAAATTAGTTTTTTCACCAGATATCCCAATGTGATCGTCACGTTACCGTTCGAGCAGATGATTTTTTTCTGACCTGTATCCTGATGATAGATTTTTGCTCTCTAAACATTCTCGGAATTCTAATATTTACAGCTTTGATCATCGTGTTCTGAATATATTCAATGAGATTGATATCTCTTCTCAATGATGAATTGAATGAAATTGGAAGTTCAGATTTCTGTTCGAATAATGAACCTTGTATGTATATCCTTCGAATATGTGATAGGACACACAGAAACTTCACAAGAAGTCTATACAAGGTAAAACGAGAAATACTGAATGATCGAAACATGATTTTTTTTTGTGTCACTGATGAAACAATGGAGTGTAACATCGTTATGAAGAAGTCGGGAAAATGGCCTCGGAAAGGATTTGTGATTTCTTATATCGAAAAACTTATACTGGATGTATGCATTTTCAATAAACATAATCTATTTTTGTTGGGATATAACGAAATTGAATGAACTGGAGTTGTTTACTCAAGAAAATGTTATTCATTCTCATTCTTCATATTGAATATACGAGGTGCGATAAAGATATGTCTTGATTGTTTCAGTATATACAACAATATTTTCAGAGATGATGCAAATCACTATGTTCCGAGCAGAAAACAGAATGCTGGTTTTTGTCGAAAATTCTGGAATGTGCATATACACTAACTCCCCATTTTGCATCTATAGGGTAATATACAAAGGAATGCAGAATTGATATGGCTTCATCGAGATGATTCATGTAATTATAAAGAGCATTCAGAAGCGAAATCAAGTAGTGAACCTACCTTCGTCTCAACACAAGATGGCCGCCGCCGGAAGTGACGTCACAACCGTTCCTGTGGTAAAAGGTGTTAGCTGCACGGAAGTGAAGTCACAAGATGGCCGCCGGAAGTGACACATGACAGATGCCACGTGACAGATGACATGAAACATAAGATGTGACAGATGCCAAGTGACAGATGACACAGAGCACAAGGAGTGACAGATGGCATGGAACACAAAGAGTAACAGGTGACAGACGGCGGGTGACAGATGACAAGCGATAAATGCCAGGTGACTGATGACAAGTGATAGATGATGTGGAACACAACGAATGACAGATGACACGTGGAAGTACTCTGATTGTAGCCCCCTAGACTCTGGACTCTGGACTCTAGACTCTAGAGCTCATGGGTGTGTCCTAGGACATTCTTCTTCTCTTTGGGAGGTTACGGATGACGTCACAATCCAGTGACTTTGCTCACCAGATTTAGGTTGGTATTACTACAATCGGTAGCACTTTGTTTCAAGGTCACCCGATATGCATGTTGCAGGTGCTCAATGAGTCATCCTTATCTCGACTTCGTAAAACAATGCCTCCTTTGTTCGCCATATGTTATCTAGACTTCCTCTAGAACAATGCCGCCTTTGTTCTCTCGAGGCCCATCAGCCACTACTCTTCTCCTGGAATTCCGAGAAAACCATGGGTCCGTTGTTCTGACGCAGGTGACCGATGAGTCATCCAACAATGCCTCCTTTGTTCTCGCTGAGAGATATCATCAATATTGAAACCTCATATTGTTAGCAGGTGGCTGATGACGTCACGAGCCATTCAAGAATGGAAAAACTTCAGAGGTATACAGGGTGTGTCTGAAAGTGCGGTTCATGCTAACATCCTGTCGAATTTGTTCAATAGCTCATATCCTGGTGATTTTAACCTCACTGAAATCAAACGGTCATGTTCGGCTCTCATAATACTGTATACTGTTCCATTATACTCATAGTGCTATCATCCAAGATTGACATATTATGACAGATAACGTTTGATAGATGACGTATACTTTTTGTGTACTTCCGGTGCTTTGAACCTCACCGAAAGCAAACGCTTTTTTCTTATGAAAATATATACGGAACGGATTGCTGACAATATCAATAGACCATCCCTACTCCTCCACCTTCCGGGTTAAGAAACGTGACTCAGCCGACCAATCAGAGACCATCTACTTTTGCTGATACTTCCGGTGCTTCTAACCTAGCCGAAAGCAAATGATGAGGTATAACAGTCGTAAGGCAGATGGCGTAAGGAAGATGACAGATGATAATGAAAGAATTAAAATAATGATATACAGGGTGATACAAGTAGCCAGAGTCGAATGAAATATCGAAAAGACATATGCAGGATGAATAGATGGAAATAAAAACCTGAATCGTAGAAACGTTACAAAAACGTCACAGAAACGCGACGAATACGTTGAAAAATGTTAAAAGTCATCCGAACACGCTACATGCACATCAGATTGAACATACCTCTATGCAAATATATAACAGATACCGTATGCCATTTATGGTACTCCCGATGCTTTTAACCTCGCCGAAAGCAAACGCTCAGGTACAACAGACGATTGGCAGATGACGTTTGGAAGATATATGATATAAATAACTCGAGTCAAATGGAAGATCGAGAAGACATGCAAGCAGACATTCAGGCACAACAGATGTATGGCAGATGACGTGTGATAGATATATGATATGAATAACCCGAGTAAAATGGATCATTGGAAAATGATAGATAATTCCACGGAGAATATACCTCAGGAATCTCTGCTATTATTCCATCACAAGCAATACCAATCAGACGACCTCGACAAACCCAGTCAGCACATCCTTTCGTCGTTAACCTTGAAATATGTCAAACAACACCTACGTGACGAACATCATAGGAATTCCCTTTCCTGCACACCAAGAGATGAAAAATAAATTAAAAAAAACCCTTCATATCATCACGAAGATTGTTAAGATAACTCAGAGGTGAGGGATTTCAGAATTTGACCATGCCACAAACTCAATTATGATGATAATGAGAAGCGGATTGAATTTCGTCTCGTCATATCTGAAAGATTGAATATGAGACTAAGCTATTTTGACGATATCATTTGGACAGATATTTAATCTTTCAGATATGACGAGACAAAATTCAATCCGCTTCTCATTATCATGATAATTGAGTTTGTGGCATGGTCAAATTCTGAAATCCCTATATTTATATTTCTTTAAGGTATGTTGAACAAAATAATAGCTGAAACCAAACTCTCACACTGCATTTCTTATTGACCGTGAAGGATCCTCAACAAAATACTGGATTACAAGAAGTTCCTCGTCTTCGTTGTCTTGCCTTCTCACTATACTCTTGATATTCGACAAACTGGAAGTTCTGTCAAATTTAGCAGCAAATACTTCACATAATTCTTACTTGGTAATCTTCTGCCTGGATAACTCCTCATAAACTTACGAAGTGTATCAGCAAGATTTTTATTAACTGAAAAATAGCACTCCAAAATATCTCTTCTTTGTTCCATTGGATATGGCATCGTGAAAAAATTGTCGAAATTTTGCGCACTTATGTCACTGGAATGTTGACCAAATGTCAATTCACTTATTCATCATCTCATTATATTTCAACCATAGCTAACTTGGACCAAATATTAATATTTAATTTTGCTGATATTTCGTCAAGCCCTCGATAGAATATATGAAGAGTATATATTTTCGGAATCAGGAAATATAGCTCCTTCGAAATATGCGATAATATACAGGGGGTTCCATTTGAAAAAAGAATTTATTTTCACAAACCCTGTATATGAAATGCTAAAATCAAGCAGAGAACACATTTTCTAGAAGGAAATGACATCTCATTCAAGTAACTTCTTTCAAATTTCAAATATCTTTTTTCGTTTTCGAGATATCAGCTGTTGAAGTCGAGAAATCCATAGTAAATCACCCTGTACAGAGTAACTGCCAAAATAATGTAAAGATTTAAACAATGGAAGTTCCTTCTCCTGTGCTGTTAAAACATCGAATGATGATCTAAATTTTATGTGAAATTTAAAATAAATTTTCATTTTTGATCTAGAGGAAATTGATTATTGATAGCAATTTGTTTTATAATATTAATTTCAATATTGAAAGCCGAATCAGAAAGTGGCAAAGCAAAAGCTCTATGAAAGAAACAGTTGAAAGATGCAAATTTATGGAAATAAGGATGGTTAGAATAATAGGGAATGACAGTATCTGTGGCAGTAGGTTTTCTGTAAACTTAAAAATCTAATCTGGAAGTATCAATGTTTTTTGTAATCAGATCTACTAAGAAAAGGTAGTTTGAGGTCATATTCTGTTTCAACAGTGAATTTGATGTTAAGATGTGATGTATTGATAAAAACTAAGAAATTTGACACGTCTGAGGGAAAGCCATCAAAGAGTAGAAGGCAATCATTCACATATCTGTAATGAAACACTAATTCATAATTAAAAAGAGGATTATTCAAAAATTGTTTTTCCAAATCATTCATGAAAATTTCGGCTAACAAAGGGGATAGATTACTACCCATTGCTGAACCTGTTGTTTGTTGATAAAGTTCATAGTTGAATTGGAAAAAAAATCTGATTAAGAACAAGATCTAGTAATTCACAAATATTAAGAACATGGTGTGTATCAATATTATTTTGAAAAAGAAGATTTCTCACTGAAGCAATACAATCTTCTGGTGGAATACTAGGAAAAAGGTTGGTTACATCAAAAGAAACAAAACCTGAGTTAACTGGAATAGGGACATTTTTAATTTTATGTGCTAAGTCTACAGAATTCTTGACAGAATAGGCATTGTCAAAGGCAGTAAGATCTCTGAGCAAATAATTGAGGAAAGAGGCTAGTTTAGAACAGGGTGAATTGATGAATGAAACCACAGGACGAATCGGGATATTCGGTTTATGGATCTTAGGGAGTCCATACAAGAGGGGTGTAGTAGGACACATTGGATATAATTGAAAAATCGATTTGTTGAAAAACTTCAGTATGTCTGATTTAATATTGAGTTCTTTCTTCAATTTCAAGAAATAGTTTTTGGTTGGATCTATACTTATCAAATTGAAATAGTCAGAATCAAGAAATTCCTCTACCTTTGAGTTGTTATCTGTTTTGTCAAGAACTACTATGCAATTCCCTTTATCAGCCTTTGTCAGAACAAGGTCATTGTTTCTGAGTTTATTTTTTATTGCCCTTATGGTATAATGATTTTGATCAGTGTGGGAAGAAAAGTTAAAATTAGTCATATGATATTGTTGAACGTTGTACATGCTTGTGCTCTAAGTAAAGGTTTGTTCTCTATGCTGGTGGAAGTAATAATTTGTTCTACATCCACTGCTGAAGTCTCTAGGTTCTTTTTGATATTTGAGGAAGTAGTGTTGAAATTCAATCCAGAGTGTAATAAATCAGTTTCTTTCTTAGTGAAAGTGGAAGTGCTGAGATTTGAGAATCTGTCATGAAATTTGTGATCAGAAAAAGTTGGAACAATGTTCTGTGATTGCATAGGTTTAAAACGAAGTATGTGTAATTTGTTAGATAAATTAATGAATAAGATCTAACCTGTCTCCTCAACCCAATCTCTCATGTCCCTATCAACAATATCAAACTCTATTGAAGTTATCTTAGCTGTAAGAATGAAGAAAATGAATTTTGATTTAATATTGATGTGATGAAAATTATTGTAGTGTGATTTGATTTCCTGGTGTATCCAGATTCTTCTGGCTGCAACCATAGTGTAATGTGAAGTCCGTGAATCAATGTTAGTCCTAAGAGAAATTGATCTAGGGTAGAACGTTGAACCGTAGACACTGCTGTAAGAACCAAATCTTGAGAAGACTCTTCTTTCTCCATAATAAAATGTTGTCCTGATACTTGAGGATGAATGAAGCTTGACTAGCATGTATCAAATCATGGAAATCATCCATATTTCTCAAAGTGGTCCAATTGATTTTCTTAAGGAAAAACAATTGCATGAAGTCTCAAAGTCTGTCGACCACGAAAACATATTTAATAATAGAAGTCTAACTAGTTTCGGCCACAGGCCATCATCAGACACAGAATTTATGTATTGAAGTACCCAAAAGATATAAAAAAAATATGATTAAGGAGTCAAAAAGACAGTCAAAAAATTTGGTATACTAACCTCAGTGATACATATCAGAAGAAAAAATTTTTAGTAACATTATCAAAAGTCAAGGTCGAAAGCTCAAATTATCAATCCTGAATGTGAATAGATATGGTTTTGAATCTGGAAAAAGTCCAGTAGAACCAGATCAACATAATATATTAATGAAGAGGTACATCGGGAATCAAAAGTTTCAAAAAATTCTCTAACGTGAGATTCATCAGATTATGCAAAATGCAAATGGAAGCTAAGACAGAATTTTAAGAATCAGAAACATCAAAATCACATGAAACGTCCCAGATAGCACACACTCGCCTAAGGTCATCCTCAATGTGTCGCCAAACGCCTGGAGAGGACGTTCTATTTTCTACAACCTAAGAACATCATCAGGCGTAAATTTAGCGCTGTAATTGTCCTAAATGAGTTCTTTCAGTGACAGCCTGAGGATGTGAAGAATTTCGTGCCTACGGACGTCTTCAGATGACATTTCATGAAATAACGTGTCATCGAAGACAAAAGGAAGAAAAAGAAGAACTAGAATTGAGGTTATGTCTCATGATAGTCATGATTTGTTCAAGATACATCATAATATATTAATGATTATATCAAAATTATTAGAGTATTCATTGAATACCTTCATCAAATTTTTATTTCACAAAATGATTGCGAGAAGAACTTATTGCACAGAATTGAAAGATAACAATAACAAAAGGATGATAATCTCTGTTGATGACATTTCTCTCAGGTAGCAAGAAACAATGGTGAGTAAATACTAAATAGAATCATTGATAGTACCGGACATGAAATATTGATACATTCATATACATTATTTATTGTTTCAGGAGGTTATTGAGAACACAAACTTGATGATATCATCATAGCAAACATGTTTTATTCCAAGATAGCTTTGCTTCTTCGGAATCTATAAAATATTGTATGGAAGCTTGAACTTTCAGTATCAATTCAATAAAGGTAGGTACCTGAATCAAATCATTGATATAGTAGGTACTAGACATGAAATGTTAATAGGTTAATTATTTGTTTCAGATGAAGTTATTGAGAACACAAGATTGATGATGTCATCAGAGCAGAGATGTTTCATTCCAAGATATTTTGGCTTCTTCGAAATCTATGTGAGATTGCATATGCATGTTTGCACTTTCAGTATATTCAATAAAGGTAGCTACCTAAATCAAATCATTGATATAGTAGGGACTGGAACATGAAATATTAATAGGTACATTATTTGTTTCAGGAGGTTATTGATAACACAAAATGATTATATCATCAGAGCAGAGATATTTTATTCCAAGATATTTTGGCTTCTTTGGAAATTATGAAAGATTGTACATATGCAGACTTGAACTTTCAGTAGATTCAATAATGGTTGGTACCTATAACTACATAAATCATATCATTGATAGTAAGTACTGGACATGAAATATTAATACATTGTTTGTTTCAGAAGGTTATGCAAAACACAAACCTGATGATATTTTCATTCCAAGATAGTTTTGCTTCTTCAGAATCTATAAAATATTGCATGAAGGCTTCAACTTCCAGTTGATTATTCTGCATCAGGAATGTCCAGAGTTCAGAAATCAAAAACAACATAGAGAAATATAACTATCAATAGGCAATAACTTCTAGTAGTGCTCAACAAGAAGCTGAAATACATTTCTTTGAAAAGGAAATTGAAATTTTTCAGAATAAGTTATAAATAATAGAATGTAAGTTTTTCATTTGGTTTTTCATTTGAACCTATTATAAATAGAGGGAAATTTTGCAAATATCATGAGATCCATATTATTTTGAAGAAATTATCATTTGCATAATACAAGGTGAGTCAATAGTGTGTTATCCTTGTATATTAGCCAAACCATCAGATAAATAGAGAAAATTCAAGTACAACAGTAATAGGGTTTCATGAGAACTTTCACATTAAATTGTTTTCATATATATCTGTAGGGTGTTCGAATTCCAAGATATATTGACTGATGATTGTTTTTTTTCCAAATGGGACACCCTGTATACTATTGCATTTTTAGGTTCTCCCAGAAGAGCTGATTCCATCAATGCATCCATCACACTTGGGGTCTAGCGGGAATGATTACAGATATATAGGGTGTTCAAAAACAAGATTTTTCAATTTTAGGATTTTTTTTTGTGGAAACTATTCAATATTGGTCAAAACGGCTCACATATCCTTATAAACTTTCGATTTACTATCTACTGACATTCAATCGGAACAAATAGAGGGTGGGTTAACATTCAGAATACTGATCAGCTTATTGTATCTGTTCCAAATGAATATCAGTAGATAGCTAATCAAAAGTTATGACAGGAACATGTGAGCCGTTTTGACCATTAATGAATAGCTTCGACACAAAAAATCGTACATTTGAAGAATCTCAATTGTCAACACCCTATATCTCTGTAATAATTCCCACTAGACACCAAGTGTGATGCATTGATGGAATCAACTCTTCAGGGAAAACTCAAAAATGCAATAATATACAAGGTGTTCCATTGAAAAAAACCAATCATCAACCGATATCTTGGAATTCGAACACCCTATAGATATGAAAACAACTTTAGGTGATTGTTCTTATGAAACCCTATTACTGTTGTACTTGGATATATCTGACGGTTTGGCTAATATCGGAGGAGAACACACTATAGTGACTCATTCTGTATACGAATAATATTCTTCCATAAATCTTGAACCTCCTTGAAACATCATCAAAAACCGCCTCAAGTTGTTACCATGATGTCCTGAGGTTGTTTCAAAAGATTTTATAGGGATGTTCTGAGACGTTATTAGTATGTAGAGAATGGTAACAGGAGGACGTCTTGAGAATGTCCTCAGGCTCGCTCTCGACGTCCTGAGGACATGATTGTGAACGCCTCAGAAGGGCCTCAAAAGGAATTTGTGCTATCTGGGGTGAAACATGACAAATAACAAGTGACACAAGTCAATGTCAATAACACATGACATACAAATAAAATTCATATAAATGATGACCAGAATCATGACAATGACAAGTGACACCAGTCAAAAGTCAAATAAGGCAAAAATACTCAACATTGACAAACCAAATGAATTTTGAAACAATGGGAACAAGAGTTTGGGAGGAGAACAACAATAGACCAATATGGGTTATAATATGTTTTGATGATAATCATTGGAATTCTAGAGTACGAAAAATCATGCTACGTTCAAAATTGGTTTGATCATTAAGACAAGTGGAATTAGGATCATACATTTTTGAATTTCTAGAATTTCCAATAGGTTCAACTTAGAGCCTTTATTACAAATGTGGAGAAAATCCATATTCTCAGATATATTGAAGTTATGATTGGATTCAATTATATGGTTTGAGAAAGAGGAACTAGTGTAAAAATTATTGATGCTCCTATTCCTAGTTATCAATCTATTATGTTCAGAGGCTCTAATTTCAAAACTGCGCCCAGTTCGACCAACATAGGAGGAGTTGCAATCGTTACAATTAAGTTTGTAAACTCCGGATTTTTTAGAAGTAGGGATTTTGTCTTTAGTGTTCACTAATAAGGTTTTAAGGTTGGAGTTAATTTTGAATGAAATATTGAAATTGAATCTCGAAAACAGTTTTTTGAGTTGTACAGAGTAACTGCCATAATAATGTGGAGATTTAAACAATGGAAGTTCCTCATCCTGTGCTGTTATAACATTGAATGATAATCTAAATTTTGTGTGGAATTCAAAATAAATTTACATTATTTGATCTAAAGGAAATTGATTATTGATAGCAATTTGTTCTATAATATTAATTTCACTATTCTTGTTCTTGATCGAAATTTTTTCAATTCAACTATAAACTTTATCAACAAACAACAGGATTAGCAATGAGTAGTAATCTATCCCCTTTGTTAGCCGAAATCTTCATGAATAATTTGGAAAAACAATTTTTGAATAATCCTCTTTTTAATTCTGAATTGGTGTTTTATTACAGATATGTTGATGATTGCCTTCTACTCTTTGATGGCTTTCCCTCAGACGTGTCAAATTTCTTGGTTTATATCAATACATTACATCCTAACATTAAATTCACTGTTGAAACAGAATGTGACCTCAAACTACCCTTTCTTGATCTACTGATTACAAAAAACATTGATACTTCCAGATTAGATTTTCAAGTTCACAAAAAACCTACTGCCACAGATACTGTCATTCCCTATTATTCTAACCATCCTTATTCCCATAAATTTGCATCTTTCAACTGTTTCTCTCATAGAGCTATTGCTTTGCCACTTTCTTATTCGGCTTTCAATTGTTGAATTGATATTATGAAACAAATTGCTATCAATAATCAATTTCCTCTAGATCAAATAATGAAAATTTATTTTAAATTTTACACAAAATTTAGATTATCATTCAATGTTATAACAGCACAGGATAAGGAACTTCCATTGTTTAAATCTTTACATCATTCTGGCAGTTACTCTGTACAACTCAAAATACTGTTTTCGAGTTTCAATTTTAATATTTCATTCAAAACTTACTCCAACCTTGAAACCTTATTAGTGAACAGTAAAGACAAAATCCCTACTTCTAAAAAATCCGGAGTTCACAAACTTAATTGTAACGATTGCAACTCCTCCTATGTTGTTCGAACTGGGTGCAGTTTCGAAATTAAAGCCTCTGAACATAATAGATTGATAACTAGGAATAGGAGCAATAATTTCAACACTAGTTCCTCTTTCTCAAACCATATAATTGAATCCAATCATAATTTCAATATATCTGATAATATGGATTTCCTCCACATTTGTAATGAAGGCTCTAGGTTGAACCTATTGGAAATTCTAGAGATTCAAAAATGTATAAATGATCCTAATTCCACTTGTTCTAATGATCAAACCAATTTTGAACGTAGCTTGATTTTCCGTATTCATTTATTCATTTATTCATTTATTCATTTATTCATTTATTCATTTATTCATTTATTCATTTATTCATTTATTCATTTATTCATTTATTCATTTATTCATTTATTCATTTATTCATTTATTCATTTATTCATTTATTCATTTATTCATTTATTCATTTATTCATTCATTCATTTATTCATTTATTCATTTATTCATTCATTCATTTATTCATTTATTCATTTATTCATTTATTCATTTATTCATTTATTCATTTATTCATTTATTCATTTATTCATTTATTCATTTATTCATTTATTCATTCATTCATTTATTCATTTATTCATTTATTCATTTATTCATTTATTCATTTATTCATTTATTCATTTATTCATTTATTCATTTATTCATTTATTCATTTATTCATTTATTCATTTATTCATTTATTCATTTATTCATTTATTCATTTATTCATTTATTCATTTATTCATTTATTCATTTATTCATTTATTCATTTATTCATTTATTCATTTATTCATTTATTCATTTATTCATTTATTCATTTATTCATTTATTCATTTATTCATTTATTCATTTATTCATTTATTCATTTATTCATTTATTCATTTATTCATTTATTCATTTATTCATTTATTCATTTATTCATTTATTCATTTATTCATTTATTCATTTATTCATTTATTCATTTATTCATTTATTCATTTATTCATTTATTCATTTATTCATTTATTCATTTATTCATTTATTCATTCATTCATTTATTCATTTATTCATTTATTCATTTATTCATTTATTCATTTATTCATTTATTCATTTATTCATTTATTCATTTATTCATTTATTCATTTATTCATTTATTCATTTATTCATTTATTCATTTATTCATTTATTCATTTATTCATTTATTCATTTATTCATTTATTCATTTATTCATTTATTCATTTATTCATTTATTCATTTATTCATTTATTCATTTATTCATTTATTCATTTATTCATTTATTCATTTATTCATTTATCCATTTATCCATTTATTCATTTATTCATTTATTCATTTATTCATTTATTCATTTATTCATTTATTCATTTATTCATTTATTCATTTATTCATTTATTCATTTATTCATTTATTCATTTATTCATTTATTCATTTATTCATTTATTCATTTATTCATTTATTCATTTATTCATTTATTCATTTATTCATTTATTCATTTATTCATTTATTCATTTATTCATTTATTCATTTATTCATTTATTCATTTATTTATTCATTCATTTATTCATTTATTCATTTATTCATTTATTCATTTATTCATTTATTCATTTATTCATTTATTCATTTATTCATTTATTCATTTATTCATTCATTCATTTATTCATTTATTCATTTATTCATTTATTCATTTATTCATTTATTCATTTATTCATTCATTCATTTATTCATTTATTCATTTATTCATTTATTCATTTATTCATTTATTCATTTATTCATTTATTCATTTATTCATTTATTCATTTATTCATTTATTCATTTATTCATTTATTCATTTATTCATTTATTCATTTATTCATTTATTCATTTATTCATTTATTCATTTATTCATTTTGTTCTGTTTTCACCATAATAAATTCATAGTTGTATTGTGTTGTAATTGTTAGTTGATAATATTCATTCTTAATGTTATTTTAATACTATTCACTAAACTCATCCTCCCTGTATGTCTGCTTTCGCGAGTCCGAGAGTTTAATGTTAAGGCCGCCGCGAGCGCCCCCTGAACTTTTTGGGTGTAACAAGTGAAAAGGACAGACGATTTTTGACTTCGACAGCTACCGCAACCACGTTTTGTTGTTGTCGAATCAATCAATTTGACTCTCATGTTTTCCCACTGATCTTGATATATTCAGATCAACTTTCATCTCATCATTGATCTTATGATCTAACAATTCAGTGATTTCCCACCAATCTTAGTTAAGTGATTTGGCGCGTATTTTAGTGACGTGTAACATGACAAATTAGGTGCGTGTTACCAAACTATCCTGTGCTTCTGCTTTACCGCCGGCCGGCTGCAGTTACGTGTGGTTACGTCGTTGGAAGAAAACTCGGTAAGAACATCAAACTCTCACGCACAACGCATACATCAAAAGCAGTCCACTCAAAGTCAAGTGAATCTATTCCCGCTTACAGCGAAAAAGGGATATTCACAAACATTATTTGGTCCTTCGAGCCGGATTGGCTCATTCATTTCTTTTAATTGATGTTATCAACTGAAATTTACTTCCAAATTCCAAACTCTCATTTTCATCTTTAATCATACAGGTCGCTTGAAGATATCCAAAATCGAAAAACTTATTATCTATTTCTCGGTGTACCTATCTACTGCAGTTTTTTGTTAGCTGCGGGACACAGCTGGCTGATATTTAGCGGTCAGTATTTTTTGTCGCGCAACAAAAAGAATAATAAGAATTCGTTCACCTTTACACCTATTGTTATTGATTTCAAAATTTCTACGGAATTCCCATTCCGAAGGAAATCACTTCGTACACCGGGTGATCCAGCTAACCGATAATAAATGCAATTCAATCTTAATTTGAATTAACTTCCATCTCACTCTCGAACACATACAGTCTCTTGCACTTTTCGATTAGAATATTTTTCACTTACTGACAGTTGATAGCCTTTATTTATTCCGATTTTCACTGAATAAAAATGGCTGAAAAACTTAGAAAATGGCAAATTCTCAGAAGGTCTGAGATCAATCGCATACATGAATTGCATGATACTGCTACTCGAGCTCAAAATGATGAAAATTCACATCCCGTTTTCAAAGTCAAATTTGAATTTATTGAAATAACTAAGGACGAGTTTTCCAAAATACATAACTCAATTATATCATTAGTCACAACTGATGCAGAGTTTGATGTTGAAGACGGAATTAGACGCGATTTCGAAAATACATATTACGCAATCAAGGTAATATATCATACTTTATTCGATCTACGATCAGAATCGAATATACCACCCCCTCAACCTAAAAACAATATCTGCCTTCCCAAACTGCAATTATTAACGTTTAATGGAGATATAACAATATTTTCCTCTTTTCTAGATATGTTTGATGCAGTCATACATACCAATACCCAACTAAGCGATATTGAAAAATTTAATTACCTTTTGGCATCCTTGAAAGGGCCCCCTTTAAATCTCGTCCAAAAACTTCCCATAACATCTGCTAACTATAATATCGCTTACGACACGTTAGTGAAGCGATACCAGAATCGAAGATTGATAGCTGCTGCTCATTGGTCAGCTATTGACAATACTCCCAAATTGAATTCAGACAACCCTCAGGATTTACGAAATTTGTTGGATACCTTTGCCGATCATCTGGCCGCCCTCAAACTATTGAAGCTACCTGTAGATTCTTGGGACTTCATTTTAGTTCAAATGCTCTTGAAGCGTATAGACGTTTCAATAGCTACAAAGTTTGAATTGCATCATAGTTCCTCCACCATTCCCAAATACATCGAGTTGACTGATTTCCTAACAAAACATTGTTGTGCACTAGACAATGTCAACTTGAGCCACAAGGTGAAATCGAATATTAGGAGGGTTGATTCCCCAAAACCAAGTTATTCTCATCAACGACCTTCAACTACTTTATTGGCAAATACGAATACACTGGCTTGCAGTATTTGCAAAAAGGATCATTTGATATACAAATGTCCCGATTTCCTCGGAAAATCTCCCAGTGATCGATATCGAATGGTGAAAGATTATAACCTCTGTTCAAACTGTCTAAGCAACTTCCATATGCTGAAAGCATGTAAGTCTTCCTATACGTGTCATAAATGTGGTCAAAACCATCATACCATGCTTAATTTTGAAGTCACGGGCTCTTCTACAAGATTACCAACTCAAAACAACACCCCCGACAATTCCCCTCATTCTGGAGCTTCCTCGTCGTCGAATAATCACTCGAATGGCGCAACTCGCACCCAAGCACTCACAGGCATCTCAACCCGTTCAAATTTTCTACTCCCCACCGCTATTGTAGAAGTTCTGGACAATCGAGGGAACTTTCAACAATTACGAACACTCTTGGATTCTGGATCCCAGAGCAACTTCATCACACACAAATGTGCTAACCGTCTTGGTCTCTCTAAATACCAGTTGAATTTCTCAGTTCAAGGTATTGGACATACAAACACTCTCATCAGTTCTGAAGGAACATCCTGTTTGATAAAACCCATAGTTCAAAGTGCTCCTACGTTCAATTTAGAAACAATCGTTATTCCGAAAATTTGCGGTGATCTTCCCAATATTCCCATCTCGCTGTCATCGGATTCTCCTTTCAAGAATCTACAATTAGCAGATTCTAGATTCAATATCCCAGGGCCTATTGATCTTTTGATAGGTGCCGACCTATTTCCACATATTGTGCAACCGGGACGCTGCACAGGTGATTCAGAAGACCCTGTGGCCTTGAACTCAGTCTTTGGTTTTATCCTGATGGGTAAAACTTCTACTGAATCATTTGTTTCTCCTCAAACATTTATTTGTTTCGATTCTACTCTAGAAAATACGCTACAGAAATTTTGGGAGGTAGAAAATGTCCCTAGTATTAATTGCTCATCCCCTGATGACCTCCGCTGCGAACAAATATTTCAAGACACCTCTTATCGAGACAAATCTGGCAGATTTGTCGTATCATTGCCTTTTCGTGATGGCGAACCTTCTTTCCCTGGTAGTAGAAATATTGCTATGTCACGTTTTCTCAGTTTAGAACGCCGTTTACTAAGAAACCCCACTCTTTTCAAAGATTATTCGAATTTTATGAAAGAGTACCTAGATCTTGGTCACATGGAACACATAAATCATTCAAACACTGATAGGAGTTTTTATGTCCCTCACCACGCTGTTTTGAAACCGTCAAGCACTACTACCAAACTTAGAGTGGTTTTCAATGCTTCATCCAAGTCCCCTGGTCAAACCTCTCTCAATGAGTGTCTTCTTACAGGCCCAAAACTCCAACGCGATCTTTTGACCATTTTATTACATTTCCGATTGTATCGGTACGTATTCACCGCCGATATAAAGCAAATGTATCGGCAAATTCGCATTCACCCTTCTCACACTGATTATCAGCGTATTTTATGGCATTTTTCACCCTCAGAACCGATACAAGACTATCGCCTACTCACCGTCACGTATGGATTTTCTTGCGCTCCATACTTGGCAATAAAAACTCTCTTAACCTTAGCTGATCAGGAAAAGGATAATTTTCCTGAGGCAGCAAAAGTTATTTACACTCAAACATATGTTGACGACATTGTCACTGGCGCCTCAACCTTGGAGGATGCTCAATATTTACAAACACAATTAATCACTTTACTAAAGAAGGGTGGCTTGGAGCTCAGAAAATGGGCAGCAAATGACTCACGCCTCCTGGACACTCTTCCCATCTCCCACCTTTGTGACGAAACACTCGCACTTAATTTTGAAGCCGACACCCCTATCAAAATTCTGGGACTACGTTGGAACCCATCTTCGGACATATTTTCCTTCGCGGTTCAATCAATAGATAATACTTGCACAAAACGCAATCTCCTGTCAAATCTTGCCAGAACCTTTGACCCCCTCGGAATTTTGTCTCCCATTACGTTCTTCGTTAAATTTCTCATTCAAAGATTGTGGACATTGAATCTAGGATGGGATACTACTCCACCTAATGATATAAGACGTATCTGGGAACAATATACCTCAGAACTTCCTTCTTTGACTGCTTGCAAACTCCCTCGGTTCATGTTGATAGAAGATTCGAGTACGTATGAGGTTCATGGCTTCTGCGATAGTTCAGAGAAGGGCTATTGTGCAGTCATATATTTAGTCCAGGTTTCCCCGACTAATGTATTTTCCACTCATTTCGTCTGTGCCAAATCAAATGTTGCTCCTCTCAAACGTATTTCTATACCAAGGTTGGAATTATGCGCAGCTGTTCTCCTTGCCCGTTTACTATCTTTCGTCATGAATGTTTATGATTCCGTTCTCCCCTTCAAGAAAATATGTGCATGGTCTGATTCGTCGACTGTCCTGTGGTGGTTGAATTCCTCTCCCCACCGATGGAAAAATTTCGTCAGTAACCGAGTCAGCTATATCCAGGACAAAATTCCACGTGAGAGTTGGTTTCATGTTAAATCAAATGAAAATCCGGCAGATGTAGGTTCTCGAGGGATTCTCCCCTCTTCTATTTTGACTCATTCCCTATGGTGGGCGGGGCCTCCTTTTCTAGTCGATCCTAATCGTAATTGGCCTCACTTACCTCACGATTCAGCTCCCGAACAAGCACTCGAAGAGGAACGAAACCTCACACTTGCTGCTACCGTAACTCCTCATCTCTTAGATATATTGCTAAATAATGTATCATCTCTGAATCGCTTGAAACGAATATTTGCTTATGTCCTCTGGTTTATCAATAACTGTCGAAAATCTCCGCGAAATCAATCTGGATGTCTATTGTCAACAGAACTACACCAATCTTTGACATTTTTTGTCAAACATATCCAAGCCATAGTCTTCAACGAAGACATATCTCTCATAAAAAAAGGTAGGTCACCGTCTAAGTCTCTTCGCAAACTCACCCCATTTTTAGACGACGAAGGCATTCTTCGAGTTGGTGGTCGCCTGGCTCATGCTCCCATCTCCTATGAAAGACGTTTTCCTGCTCTCTTGCCGAGTAATAATCGTCTCACCAGTTTGATCATTGATCACTTCCATGTCACATACTTTCATGCAAGTATCCAACAAGTTCAATACTTGGTTATACAACAATTTTGGATTCTGTCCTCCAAACGTGTTATCCGACGTATTTTGTCGAAATGTCTCAAATGTTGGAGAACTAACCCAACTACTCCTCAACCTCCCATGGGAAATT
>OU896722.1:12303986-12439542 GCA_918026855.4 Phaedon cochleariae | reverse complement strand
AGTAACGCCATCTGAGTAGAACAGAGATAAGAATCACTCCAAAACTGAAATTCCCATACGGGAGTGGCTGGTTTCCCGACTGGCGTAATTTCAACTACGAAATAGCCACAATGCTCAAAGTGGAATGATATGTTAAATAAATACAAAAAGCTCAAAGTCATTTCCACACAGTGTTCATAAACTGAACAACAATGGTAGATTTCGGGAGAAAAACAACTACTTTCCTGGCTAATGCCACGCAGGATATTGAATTACATCCTCCCGAAATCTATGCATCGACTCGTATAAACGAATACTGATACAAGTGATTCTTTCCTGAATGCCCTATTGATTTCGATCAAGCAGGCCGCTAGACAACCACAGACCGGTTTCGAGCTCTTTGTTCAGTTTATGAACACTGTGTGGAAATGACTTTGAGCCTTTTAACATATCATTCCACTTTGAGCATTGTGGCTATTTCGTAGTTGAAATTACACCAGTCGGGCAACCAGCCACTCCCGTATGGGAATTTCAGTTTTGGAGTGATTCTTTCCTCTGTTCTACTCTGATGGCGTTACTTTCATTTTGTCGATGAAAGACGCCTCGGGGTGGATGAAATGCCAAATTGATTTTTGTTTGGCTAGGCTTCGCTGAGTCGGCGGTCTTAGGACTGCTGGATGGAGAATACACTGCACTGATGAGAGTCAAAGAGCTCGAAACCGGTCTGTGGTTGTCTAGCGGCCTGCTTGATCGAAATCAATAGGGCATTCAGGAAAGAATCACTTGTATCAGTATTCGTTTATACGAGTCGATGCATAGATTTCGGAAGGATGTAATTCAATATCCTGCGTGGCATTAGCCAGGAAAGTAGTTGTTTTTCTCCCGAAATCTACCATTGTTGTTCAGTTTATTAACACTGTGTGGAAATGACTTTGAGCTTTTTGCATTTATTTAAAATATCATTCCACTTTGAGCATTGTGGCTATTTCGTAGTTGAAATTACGCCAGTCGGGCAACCAGCCACTCCCGTATGGGAATTTCAGTTTTGGAGTGATTCTTTCCTCTGTTCTACTCAGATGGCGTTACTTTCATTTTGTCGATGAAAGACGCCTCGGGGTGGATAAAATGCCAAATTGATTTTTGTTTGGCTAGGCTTCGCTGAGTCGGCGGTCTTAGGACTGCTGGCTGGAGACTACACTGCACTGATGAGAGTCAAAGAGCTCGAAACTGGTCTGTGGTTGTCTAGCGGCCTGCTTGATCAAAATCAATAGGGCATTCAGGAAAGAATCACTTGTATCAGTATTCGTTTATACGACTCGATGCATAGATTTCGGGAGGATGTAATTCAATATCCTGCGTGGCATTAGCCAGGGAAGTAGTTGTTTTTCTCCCGAAATCTACCATTGTTGTTCAGTTTATAAACACTGTGTGGAAATGACTTTGAGCTTTTTGCATTTATTTAACATATCATTCCACTTTGAGCATTGTGGCTATTTTGTAGTTGAAATTACGCCAGTCGGGCAACCAGCCACTCCCGTATGGGAATTTCAGTTTTGGAGTGATTCTTTCCTCTGTTCTACTCAGATGGCGTTACTTTCATTTTGTCGATGAAAGACGCCTCGGGGTGGATAAAATGCCAAATTGATTTTTGTTTGGCTAGGCTTCGCTGAGTCGGCGGTCTTAGGACTGCTGGCTGGAGACTACACTGCACTGATGAGAGTCGAAGAGCTCGAAACCGGTCTGTGGTTGTCTAGCGGCCTGCTTGATCGAAATCAATAGGGCATTCAGGAAAGAATCACTTGTATCAGTATTCGTTTATACGAGTCGATGCATAGATTTCGGGAGGATGTAATTCAATATCCTGCGTGGCATTAGCCAGAAAAGTAGTTGTTTTTCTCCCGAAATCTACCATTGTTGTTCAGTTTATGAACACTGTGTGGAAATGACTTTGAGCTTTTTGCATTTATTTAAATGTTTTTTATTTGTATGAACATTTTTTCATGCAACAAAATATAATATCAAAATCAGTTTGTTTCATTTCTTCGAGATTTTACTGAATATGCGGTCGTCACACATTCTCGCAAAGATATCCACCAGATGTTTGATTTTATAAACATGCAGGTAGCAGTTGCGGGTATGACGTGTTCAATGAATATGGCTTGAAAGTAAGTAATAATTTTAGTATGTCAGAAGTTGTGACCATGATAACACCACAATGTTTTGTTTTACAAGTGATTCTTCAAGGCTTTCTCTATATCGCACAACCTTATAATATAAGAGAAGTATTCATATGTTTCGATAGTGATGGTACACGAAATGGAAGTTGGCCTTCTCAATGGGCAAGAATGGAATCAACTACAATAAATAATGTTTCAACTCTCAAATCACTCATACCCACCAATAGCACTATGAACAAGTTTCGATTGCGAAAATGCAGTGGCTCCACCATTGATTCTGACTAGTTTGAACTGAATCCCTTTCCCCCACTACACCATGTAGCAGATCGCACCTTATGTCTATTGAGTCATTGAATCTAACGTGTGTATGTGCTTGTTATTTTTATATTTTGTGAATTTCTCACCATTCAGTCTTTGCCGCTAGGAAGGTAATAAACCACCTAACGCAATCTGTAGGTATGCGAGCCTACCAAAATACGTCGTTTCATGGTATCGCCTGTATCGTGCAGTGCACTGTGGGTTCGATTCGGTGCCTATGCGTAAGGCCACCTGAGGCCGCTGCTTGTACCTCTTTCAGTAGATGTTTTTTTGCGCCTATTTCCAAAACCAGGTTTTCGCTAGGATTTAGGATTATCGCTGTGAGTGGATTTCGGGAGATCTCTAGAATTCGGATCAAACGAAAATGAGCTAATTCTCTGTGTTCCCGAACAGCTTATTGAGAGTATTGTCGTAGCTTTCCATGACGCGTATGGTCATTTTGGGGCTTATAAAACTTTTCTGGCCTTGCCTTGATGAGGTTTACTTCCCCAATATGCAGCAGAAAATTAAGAAAATCGTGAAAACTTGCGACATATGTCAACGGGCAAAGATTTCGAAATTGCCAAACCCCCCTCAGACGCCTATCATTCCAGAATCTAAGGATGACCTGATCGCCATAGACACTCTAGGTCCTCTAATCAAGTCAAGGGGTGGAACCGCATATATATTCGTGATTTTCAATGTTTTCGCAAAGCACATAACATTGTATACGCTGAAAAAGGCTACTTCAAGGGCTATGTTAAATAGGCTGTTGAAGGACTATTTTCCGACCTATGGTCAAGTGCGTCGAATCCTTTCAGATAACGCCACTCAATTCACATCGAAAATGTGGAAAACGGCGTTGACCGACCTCGGAATCCACCTAACCTACATTTCAGTGAGGCACGCTTCTGCCAATCCAGCAGAAAGGTGTATGCGCGAAATAGGACGGATCCTACGGACCTATTGCCACGAAAATCATAACCAGTGGGCCTATGGCATAAAAGTGTTTCAAAATTATCTAAATTCAGTTGTCCATGAATCGACGGGTTTCACTCCAAATGAGCTTCAACTAGGAGAAAGTCGTCCACGGTTACTCTCCGCCCATTTGATACCCCCAGGTGTAGCCGACATATCGCGTCAGTCCCACGATGAAAAACTGATCCTGGCAGAGGCCACCTTGAAATCGAAGGCCGAGCGTAGGGCCGTTTCCCATCCGGGCCGTCCCTATATTAGGTATAATGTGGGCGATCTAGTGCTTTCAAAGGCGAACAACGTCTCGTCTGCCGTGAAATCTGAAACAAAAAAATTGTTGCTGCTCTTCGAGGGTCCCTATAGAATCAAAAAAGTAATTCGTGAGCATACTTACTTGTTGGGGTACCTGAATAGAAACCGAGAGCGTGGGCTGTTCCACGCCAGTCATTTGAAAAATTATCACCAAAGATCACCATAGCCATCGATTCATAGCCGACCAACTTCAATCGCGCGTATTCCCTTCTCGCCTTTCGCAGGCTTTTCGTCATGTTTGCCAATTCCTTGGTGGTTAGGGTCAACCAAATGGTAAGTAAGCGATTGAAATAATGATTTCGAAATTCTTCTTAGGGGAGGGTCGGATGTAGCAGATCGCACCTTATGTCTATTGAGTCATTGAATCTAACGTGTGTATGTGCTTGTTATTTTTATATTTTGTGAATTTCTCACCATTCAGTCTTTGCCGCTAGGAAGGTAATAAACCACCTAACGCAATCCGTTAGTAATGCGAGCCTACCAAAATACGTCGTTTCATGATATCGCCTGTATCGTGCAGTGCATTGTGGGTTCGATCCGTTGCCTATGCGTAAGGCCACCTGAGGCCGCTGCTTGTACCTCTTTCAGTAGATGTTTTTTTGCGCCTATTTCCAAAACCAGGTTTTTGCTAGGACTTTGGATTATCGCTGTGAGTGGATTTCGGGAGATC
The DNA here is from genome assembly GCA_918026855.4 of Phaedon cochleariae. Classification (NCBI taxonomy): domain Eukaryota; kingdom Metazoa; phylum Arthropoda; class Insecta; order Coleoptera; family Chrysomelidae; genus Phaedon; species Phaedon cochleariae. Next base: position 12,435,132 of record OU896722.1, on the reverse strand, counting down.
TCTAGAATTTTGCAGTGCATTATCGAATATATCTAAAGTGACACCGATTCCAGTGAAATAGCTAGGGGTTCATAGCCCAAGAATTCCTTGGAACTTGCACCCGCATTTTATTTTAGGTAAGCCATTTATTTATGTATAATTCCAAGTTCTATTTTTGATTATTATAATGTTGATATTCGTATATATCATTTAGTAAGAGTTCCGGCACGTGGTCCATTTGTAACAAGTCATGTGATGTCTGTTTTGGGATTAGGGAAGTGAAACAATCAGAGGTCAGAGTTTACCTTCACATTCATTTTATTTTAGAATCTTGGTGTACACTGTTGGACAAAGTAACTATTTGGTGAAGAATATAGCACGCTGTATCTGAACAGGATTGGGTAGTGTTTTTACCAAGTACCACTTCCTGCCACACTACCCCTTTCCGGCGTACCCCAACCCTGAGCGAGATAAAGAGATCTTCTACAACCATGATACAAATATCATGAAGGATGATGCGGAATTCAGAATAGTCGATTGGGTTACGTACTACACAGCAGTGTGTGCATCATTGTTGCTGTTCAACCCCATTGTTACGACATGTCTTGAGATTGTCCCAACTGTTTATTGACCGAACTCGTGAATGAACACCGAAACCGAAATAAAAAATTGTACGATTTCACCGAATAAGAGCTCCAGAATTTTCCACTACATTATTTTATTGACAATGTAGGTTTGATGGAACTTCTTCATGCATGGGACGAACTGCCATCTAAATATACAGAGAATTTCGAACTCCGTATTCAGCTACCATGCTTTGTCCACTTCAATCGCCCTGAATGGAGAGATCATGTAGACGGCCTTCCTCAAGCACAATCAAGCTGTCATGTTTGTATATGGGGCCTCGAGCGATGTGGATGATATTAATATTTTGTATTGAATGAATGTAATGAAACAAATTCACTCGATATTGATTTTCATTTCATATGTCACAAATATAACATATTATAATCCATAATTACAATATACAAATGAAAATCACATCAAAACTATTGGTCAGAGTCTTCCTCGTCAATTAAATCTTGAGCTATTTCCAAGAACTCATCTAAAGTTCCAGTGATAGCTGCTGGTGTTATAAGCAAATGACCCCATGCCAAAGTTTTCACATCAAAAGATATTTTATAGCGCTTATCATCAGCAGATGACAAAGCGACTTTATTCCTCAATTACGAATGAATGGTGTGGAGAGAAGAAGTGAACATATACATCTTACGTAATATTGTTCCACCATTTTCCACAATATTGACTGAAACTGAAAACTGAATTTGGTTTTTCACCACGTTTTTCGAGGCACCTTCGGCTTTTTTCATCACATCACCTGCTTTAACACAGTAAGCTTTCGCACCAGTACCATGAAAAGTTTCAATGAGTCTTGAGGCATATTCGTCTTTCATGCGTCCTATAACAGATTTTGATCTGGGGATTTGGTGTATATTGTCTGTGAGATAATTTGACGTATCGAAAAATTGGATATTTTCTTTCATATCTTCATAGAAATTTCCTGTGAATATTTCTAGAATCAGTGAATCCGTATCGGTGTAGCATAATGTTGCTTCATCACCATATTTTGCTTTGATGTATCCATAGAAAAAATCGTAAATGATAGTTTTCGAAATATCCAATACCGAAAATCCAACATACATCGGTTTATCATAAGAAACACTAGTCTTTCAACTAGGGAAAAAGCCTAATACTCAAAGTGGAATGCATTGGTCACGAAGAGAGAAACTCAAAGTCATTACCACAACTAGTTCATAAAATGAACGACAAAATGGTAGATAACGAGAGAAAAACAACTACTTTCTTGGCTATATGCCACGCAGAACATTGCATTACATCCTCCCGAAACCTATGCGATAGTTCGTATAAACGAATAAAATCGCAAGTGTTTCCTTCCTAAACGCTGAGCTGCGTTTAATTGGTTCAGGAACGCTGACTACCTGCAGACCGGTTTCGAGCTCTTGACTCTCATCAGTACAGGGCTGTCCCAGATAGCTTCTTGACCGCTATCTGGTGCGAACCTGACCCAACGTAAACTCATCTCAGCATTTATACCATACGAGGCGTTCGACGTCTGCGAAATGAAAACGCGACCGCCGAACGCCACCTGGCAAGGGAAGAAACACTCCAAAACAAAATCCCATTTCAGATGAAATGGGAGTGGCTGGTTGCCCGACTGGCGTATTTTCAACTAGGGAAAAAGCCTAATACTCAAGGTGGAATGCATTGGTCAAGAAGAGAGGAACTCAAAGTCATAACCACAACTAGTTCATAAAATGAACGACAAAATAGTAGATAACGAGAAAAAAACAACTACTTTCCTGGCTATATGCCACGCAGAACATTGCATTACATCCTCCCGAAACCTATGCGATAGTTCGTATAAACGAATAAAATCGCAAGTGTTTCCTTCCTAAACGCTGAGCTGCGTTTAAGTGGTTCAGGAACGCTGACTACCTGCAGACCGGTTTCGAGCTCTTGGCTCTCATCAGTACAGGACTGTCCCAGATAGCTTCTTGACCGCTTTCTGGTGCGAACCTGACCCAACGTAAACTCATCTCAGCATTTATACCATACGAGGCGTTCGACGTCTGCGAAATGAAAACGCGAACGCCGAACGCCACCTGGCAAGGAAAGAAACACTCCAAAACGAAATCCCATTTCAGATGAAATGGGATTGGCTGGTTGCCCAACTGGCGTATTTTCAACTAGGGAAAAAGCCTAATACTCAAAGTGGAATGCATTGGTCACGAAGAGAGAAACTCAAAGTCATTACCACAACTAGTCCATAAAATAAACGACAAAATGGTAGATAACGAGAGAAAAACAACTACTTTCCTGGCTATATGCCACGCAGAACATTGCATTACATCCTCCCGAAACCTATGCGATAGTTCGTATACCTATGCGATAGTTCGTATTCGTTTATACGAACTATCGCATAGGTTTCAGGAGGATGTAATGCAATGTTCTGCGTGGCATATAGCCTGGAAAGTAGTTGTTTTTCTCTCGTTATCTACCATTTTGTCGTTCATTTCATGAACTAGTTGTGGTAATGACTTTGAGTTTCTCTCTTCGTGACCAATGCATTCCACTTTGAGTATTAGGCTTTTTTCCTAGTTGAAAATACGCCAGTCGGGCAACCAGCCACTCCCATTTCATCTGAAATGGGATTTTGTTTTGGAGTGTTTCTTTCCTTGCCAGGTGGCGTTCGGCGTTCGCGTTTTCATTTCGCAGACGTCGAACGCCTCATATGGTATAAATGCTGAGATGAGTTTACGTTGGGTCAGGTTCGCGCCAGATAGCGGTCAAGAAGCTATCTGGGACCACCCTGTACTGATGAGAGCCAAGAGCTCGAAACCGATCTGCAGGTAGTCAGCGTTCCTGAACCACTTAAACGCAGCTCAGCGTTCAGGAAGGAACGCTTGCGATTTATTCGTTTATACGAACTATCGCATAGGTTTCGGGAGGATGTAATGCAATGTTCTGCGTGGCATATAGCCAGGAAAGTAGTTGATTTTCTCTCGTTATCTACCATTTTGTCGTTCATTTTATGAAGTATTTGTGGTAATGACTTTGAGTTTTTCTCTTCGTGACCAATGCATTCCACTTTGAGTATTAGGCTTTTACCCTAGTTGAAGATACGCCAGTCGGGCAACCAGCCACTCCCATTTCATCTGAAATGGGATTTTGTTTTGGAGTTTTTCTTTCCTTGCCAGGTGGCGTTCGGCGTTCGCGTTTTCATTTCGCAGACGTCGAACGCCTCATATGGTATAAATGCTGAGATGAGTTTACGTTGGGTCAGGTTCGCGCCAGATAGCGGTCAAGAAGCTATCTGGGACAACCCTGTACTGATGAGAACCAAGAGCTCGAAACCGGTCTGCAGGTAGTCAGCGTTCCTGAACCACTTAAACGTAGCTCAGCGTTCAGGAAGGAAACACTTGCGATTTATTCGTTTATACGAACTATCGCATAGGTTTCGGGAGGATGTAATGCAATGTTCTGCGTGGCATATAGCCAGGAAAGTAGTTGATTTTCTCTCGTTATCTACCATTTTGTCGTTCATTTTATGAAGTATTTGTGGTAATGACTTTGAGTTTTTCTCTTCGTGACCAATGCATTCCACTTTGAGTATTAGGCTTTTACCCTAGTTGAAAATACGCCAGTCGGGCAACCAGCCACTCCCATTTCATCTGAAATGGGATTTTGTTTTGGAGTTTTTCTTTCCTTGCCAGGTGGCGTTCGGCGTTCGCGTTTTCATTTCGCAGACGTCGAACGCCTCGTATGGTATTAATGCTGAGATGAGTTTACGTTGGGTCAGGTTCGCACCAGATAGCAGTCAAGAAGCTATCTGGGACAGCCCTGTACTGATGAGAGCCAAGAGCTCGAAACCGGTCTACAGGTAGTCAGCGTTCCTGAACCACTTAAACGCAGCTCAGCGTTTAGGAAGGAAACACTTGCGATTTTATTCGTTTATACGAACTATCGCATAGGTTTCGGGAGGATGTAATGCAATGTTCTGCGTGGCATATAGCCAGGAAAGTAGTTGTTTTTCTCTCGTTATCTACCATTTTGTCGTTCATTTTATGAACTAGTTGTGGTAATGACTTTGAGTTTCTCTCTTCGTGACCAATGCATTCCACTTTGAGTATAAGGCTTTTTCCCTAGTTGAAAATACGCCAGTCGGGCAACCAACCACTCCCATTTCATCTGAAATGGGATTTCGTTTTGGAGTGTTTCTTTCCTTGCCAGGTGGCTTTCGGCGTTCGCGTTTTCATTTCGCAGATGTCGAACGCCTCGTATGGTATAAATGCTGAGATGAGTTTACGTTGGGTCAGGTTCGCACCAGATAGCGGTCAAGAAGCTATCTGGGACAGCCCTGTACTGATGAGAGCCAAGAGCTCGAAACCGGTCTGCAGGTAGTCAGCGTTCCTGAACCACTTAATTGCAGCTCAGCGTTTAGGAAGGAAACACTTGCGATTTTATTCGTTTATACGAACTATCGCATAGGTTTCGGGAGGATGTAATGCAATGTTCTGCGTGGCATATAGCCAGGAAAGTAGTTGTTTTTCTCTCGTTATCTACCATTTTGTCGTTCATTTTATGAAATAGTTGTGGTAATGACTTTGAGTTTCTCTCTTCGTGACCAATGCATTCCACTTTGAGTATTAGGCTTTTTCCCTAGTTGAAAATACGCCAGTCGAGCAACCAGCCACTCCCATTTCAACTGAAATGGGATTTTGTTCTGGAGTGCTTCTTTCCTTGCCAGGTGGCGTTCGGCGTTCGCGTTTTCATTTCGCAGACGTCGAACGCCTCGTATGGTATAAATGCTGAAATGAGTTTACGTTGGGTCAGGTTCGCACCAGATAGCGGTCAAGAAGCTATCTGGGACAGCCCTGTACTGATGAGAGCCAAGAGCTCGAAACCGGTCTGCAGCTAGTCTTTTCCAACTAGATTGCAACCAAGTTCTCACTGAATTCTGTGCTGCATTTGAAATGTGGAATGTCTATCAGAGCCCTTGCTCCCAGCGAGTTATTTTTATTTTTCCAGCGTGAACGAAGTTTTAAGTCAATTCTTTTGTCGACATTTTCCATGGTTTTTCCAAATATTGAATTTATTGATAATTTGGAAAGTTCTCGTTCAAATTCGTTTAGTGCGGAATTTCGATGATGCGTGTTCAGGTCAATATAGGGCCTCAACCACGCCGATTGGGAGAATTTCAAGATTCTATGGATTTTCGTTAGTTTCAAACCATATTCCAAACACTGCTTCAAATTCCGATAATGAATAACGTATTTGCATTTGTTTCGTGAATTAGGGATTAGTTTGGCGCTCTTACACTTTGGCATGATCATTTGTTCTGGGCAAAATGGTAAATCGTTGTGATCATGGTGTGGGCTGGCTGGATATTCCAAGTCCACTTCTTAAACGTATTCTATCGATGCGTCGTCCCCAATTGCGTGACAGTCAAAATTTTCGATATCCTTAGACTCAACCCACTCAAAATCTCCTGTTCGAAGATAACTTGCCATACTTGCTCCATACATGATGTATGATGTTGGTTTCTGGGGATCAAAGGTTGGTAGGAATTTGTTATTGGCCACAGCTCTTCTCTTGCTACATTGTGCCACTTCTCCCCGAATACCCTTCTTGGAAAAATGAATCATATCTATATCAGTCAAGAGCTGAAGTTCTATTTGTGTATAACGTAACATGACATCCCAGCTCAGCGCAGGCGCTGTCAGATAGTGGGCAGGATCTAGTTTATATTGTTGCATGCATACTCTTCTGAAATTCTCAAACATTATAAGATCAAATTGTCTGCTATCTTGGAAGTATTTTCGAACCTCGTTACACTGTTGCACCTCTGAATTTTTGCTGAGTTCATCGAGAGATTTTTGTAAAAATCGGGAAGAGTCTACAAATCTCAACTGAATATATTCATCAAATGTTCTTGACACTTCAGATTTATCAACCAATATTGACTTTGAGAACAAAATATACTTTCCTTCAGTTTGGGCTATCACTCATATTTTTTTTCCTTTCGTTGCTAATTTTTTGATGAAAAGGTAAGAGTTATAATTTGTGAGGTTGTGAAAGAATACAGGAATAGTTTTCGAGGTCTTGTAGTTCAAAATACAAATACTATGGGCAGCTGCACAAAATCCTCCTGTGTAGTGGCAGTGATCACGAACTCTGATATCTGTTGGCTTGAACGGCTTCTCACATATATGGCACGTGGTGCTATTTTGGAAAGTTTGCTTCTCTATCTCAGTTAGTGGATGCATTCCACGAACGTCCTTCATGTGATTGGTGTATAAATCTTGAACGATTTCATCCATTTTTCTCACAAAAACGCCGGCAGCATCAGCACCGCGATTAAGTACCGACCTTGGATAACGGTCATCAAAATTACACTTCACATAAAATGCGAACGAATATGGTTCATGTTCACATACTTTAACTGAAAATGATTGATCGTCACAGGGTTCATTGTGTTGAATTGGTTTGAGTGAACTTTCAAAGTCAGCATGAATCACAAACGGTGGTGACAGTTGTTTTTCAAAGTTAGTGAATTTGAGGATGTTTTCAGGCACTGACTCACCATATTTATTGATTTTTAAATTGGTGGTGGGTATCTTTGTGCTCATATGATTGCAATCATTTCCCTCATGGCTTCTCCACTGCTCCACTGTAGCGAACGATTGTAGACATCCATCGCAAATATATATTTTACCATTGCATTTCGATTTTTGTATTTTCACTAATTTGTCCAGGTCCTTGAGGAGACAATGATGTGTATTGCCAACCTTATCGGCTATAAGCAATAAATTCACATGTGTTGCTTGACGACACGAAGTGAAATTTAGAGGTCCAATTATTTCATTTATCATCTTTCCATCCTTGAAAGACGATTCAAGACCGAACACATTAACTGAGATATTGTTGAGTCGCTCGAACTTTGGGATATCCTTCAATCTCATGGAAAAGTCGAGTCCTTGGAAATTCAACAGGGTATTGTGATGTGGATATGATGACGTTCTCATTGGATGATCGTCTGCAGGAAAAATCGCAGCATTGATGGACTATGCGGAGCAGGCTCTGTCCTTATTTTGAATATTCAAAACCGCATGTTTGGATTCTATAGCTCTATTTGCCATAATTTCTTTGTGTTCGTTTAGCTGGTGATTGATTGGTAGTGAGTCAAGATCGATATCGATCGGATCTTTGAGCTCTAGATGTCCTAGTATTAAGAAGATGGGTTTCTGTTTGGTTGCCGAATGAATTAAATTATTATATCCTAAAACTGAAAAGGTGAGTTTTTCCAAAGGGTTTAAGTTTGGTTTTATCAAGGTCAGAGTACGCATGTGTTCTAGTATAGTGGAATGAAATCGTTCAACATTGGAATTGCTATTAGGGTTGAGAGGGAGAGTGTAGTGCCAATTTATGTTGTATATTTTTGCAAAGTCTCCAAGAAGGTGTTGTGTAAATTCGGTGCCATTATCAGATATGATATTTCCTGGAATTTTATATGTTGAGATGAATTGTAATAATTTTTCATGAACAAATAGAGCAGAGAGACTAGGAATTATGTAAGCTAGTCCAAACCGGGAAAAGCTATCACAAATAGTCAATGATATCGAATTGCCAAATTTAAAGGTGTCAATATGAATTGTTTCAAATGGTTTTTTCGGGGTAGGCGTAAGTTGAAGTTTGATCAAAGGTGGATGTCTTCTATATTTGACTTGTTGACAGATGTTACAATTATTTATGAATTTTTGAACATCTTCGCTCATTTTTGGCCAATAATATTGGGTTTTGAGCTGATTGACGGTTTCGAGAATTCCACGGTGATTAGTGATACCTTCATGTTGGCTTTTGATTAATTCTTGTTGTCTCTTAGTTCTGCTTATATCGTGAAGAAGTGTGTTAGATTTGAGAAATTTATACGAGGAGTTCTTGAATATTTGTGGAACAAGTCTGCACATTTGTTTGAAAAATTCACCATTATCGTCGTTTTGGAAGAAAAATGCGTATTGTCTAGTTGGTCCAGCATATTGTTTTATAAACTGAATAATTTGTTCTCCGAAGGACTCGTTAGTAACATATAAATACTAACGAGTACGACTAACAGGATTTTCAAATATTTTCTTGATTTCTGTTCGCGAATTTCTATCTACTTTGATTATGATTATTTGATAAAGGAAATGATTAAGTGGTTTTTCTGAAATTTTGATTGTCAAAATTGGATCTTTGGCACTCGTGTGTGAACTGTTTCGTTTCCGTCGTTTTCGTCAGGGTCGAATTGTGCAATGATAGATTGATTGTCAGGTTCTCTGCTAGTTGAAGGTTGATTTTGATTATTTTCGGTTTCGGGAATTATAATAGGGTTTTCGTCTGAGACATGATTTTCGTCAAATTGTCTAATGTATTGGAGGATTGGAAGGTCATCGTCAGAATTATTTGTGTCAATTTCGGTAGGATAAATTTCGACCCGTGACAACGCGTCTGCGTTAGTATTTTTCATTCCTTTTTTATATACAATTTTGTAGTCAAATTTATTCAACTTTAGTCTCCAACGGACCAGACGGGAATTTGGTTCTTTGAGGTTCATAAGCCATTTTAGTGGCTTATGATCTGTAGCAATGATAAATTTTCTGCCAAAAAGGTACGGCCGGAATTGTTTGGTTGCCCAAACGATCGTTAGCAGCTCTTTTTCAATAGTCGAATAATTTATTTCCGAACTACTCAGGGTGCAAGATGCATATGAAACAGGTTTATCGTGTCCAATAGGACCTTGTGATAAAACCGCGCCTATTGCAAAATTACTAGCATCTGTGGTGAGAACAAAATTTCGAGAAAAATCAGGGTACTGGAGTATTGGATCATTGGTTAGGAGTGCCTTGCAATCTTCGAAAGTTTTAATGTATAGTGGATCATTTACGTTAATTTGAGATCCCTTTTTCAGACATGTAGTAAAAGGTTCAGTTATTTGTGCGAAATGTTTAATAAATTTTCTGTAATACCCGACGAGGCCAAGAAAGCTTTTGATTTTTCTGGTCGTCTTTGGTATTGAATAATTTAGAATAGCTTTGATTTTGTTGAGATTGGGTTTTATTCCATCAGGAGTGATAATATGCCCAAGAAAAGCAACTTCTTTGTGCAGGAATTCTGATTTGTCGAGTTGAATTTTTAAATTGCTATCAAGTAGCTTTTGGAATACTTGTTTCAAATTTACAATGTGTTCTTGCAGAGAAGCTGAGAACACAATAATTTCGTCCATATAGACGAGACAGAATTTATTTTGCAGGTCCTTCAAGACATTGTCCATTACCCTTTGGAACGTTCCGGGTGCGTTCTTCAAGCCGAAAGGCATACGAACGTACTCGTAATGTCCGTTTTCAACGTTAAATGCGGTTTTCTTAACATCCTCAGGATGCATCTCAATTTGGTGGAAACCACTAGCCGGATCTAACGTTGAAAAGTATTTACATCTGCCCAACTTATCTAGTATATCAGTAATATTAGGCAGGGGTTAACGGTCATCAATCGTTTTCTCATTGATTTTTCTGTAATCAACGACAATGCGCCATTTCTTTTTACCTGACACGTCCGTCTTTTTAGGAACAATCCAAATGGGCGAAGACCATGGGGAATCGCTAGGTCGGATAATTCCTTGGTCGAGCATTTCATTGATTTGTTTCTCTACTTCGGGTTTGTGTATGAATGGGTAACGGTATGATTTGGAATAAACAGGAATTTCATCTACGGTTTTGATTCTATGTTTCACTCGGTTAGAAAATGTTAATTTAGAGTTTTCTCTGTGAAAAATATCTGAATAGGATCTACAAAGGCCTTGAATGTGATGTTTTTCTTCACTATTCATATGTTCTGTACGAATGAGATTTGTTACATCAAATTTATTCAAGTTTTGTTCTTCATAAGGTGAAATGAAAGCATGAAAAATTTCAAAGTCGTTTCTTTCGAAATGTCTAGCTGAGATCGGCAGGTTAAGTTTAATTTCTTGAACAAAGTCCGTTCTATTTTGGATATCTACAGGGGTGTAACCATTTTTTGCGGTGGTCAAACAAGCGGGTATATGACATTTTGATAAGTTTGTTTCAGGAATAATTATTTCGCCAATTTCTTTATCAACGGGAATTCTGAAAGATTCTGTGGAACACGGTTCAATACGGGCAAAGAACAGCAATTTGTTTTTTGGCTCGTACATGTGTAACAAAATTTCGGTTGTGGGAGTTTTGATCATTGAATTTGAAATTTTGATATCTACATTTGAATCTTTCAACGTTTCATAGCCAATAAGCCCATCTAAAAAATTATGGAACTTGAATAAATAGAATTTGATTTTCTTGTCGCAATTGAATTCGGTAAAGGCTGGTATTTCGGCACCTAAGTTTCGCGAGTTAGTTTGAAAAATAGAAGATATTGTGAATGGTTCATTTCTTATAAATTCGGGAAAGTGGATTTCGGCAATTTCTGGGTTTAGGAATGATTTTGTTGCACCAGTATCAATAAGCAATTTTAGAGGTGGATTTGAAATTTCAATATAAGGCAGCTGTTTACGATCGTAAATTGAATTGATTTCTATGTATGGTTTTTATTTTGCTTGACTATCTGAAAATTTTGTTCTGGGTTCGTATTGTGTTCTAACCGTTTGCATGATTTCTCGGAAATTTCTTCAGAGTCCTGTTCATAGTAATCTTCAACGTATTGAGGGTCATTGTCAGGATAATAGTCGTCATATTCGCATATTTCATATTGTTGAGAAGGTCCGGGAATATTATAGTCGGGAAGGTAATTGTAAGGTTCAAGGTTGTGTGGTTCATCTGGCGAAAAATTCGAACGTTGAGGCTGATATGAATTTTGTCGGGGAATTTTGCCATGAGATATGCCACTCATTGGCGTCGATCTAGGACGGGAAATTGAATTTTGTTGATTGGGTCTCCAAACATTGGTTGGATTTCTTTGTTGACCAAAAACTTGACTGTTTGTTAAAAATCTTTGAGGTTGACTTGGTCTAGATTGAATATTAATAGGTCCACGTGGGAAGTTATAGTATTGATTGAAATTTGGAATATTTTGTTGATTATTACGTGCAAAATTTTGTGAATTGAAATTTGAAGTATTATTGAAGTGCGTATTACTATGTTGGAAATTTTGAATTGGTCTCTGAGGTCTATTTCTGGCATGCTGATTATAATTTTCAAATTGATGCGGCTTTTGTAAATGACGGATATTATTTTCAGGAATGATATATTGTCTTGCTTCCGCTAGACTAGTTGGTTTCATGGCTCGAATAGTTGATCCTAGAGGTTCTTTAAGACCGGCAAGAAATATTTTCAAGGCATGAGTATTGTAAAATGTTTTCTTGATATGTTTTGTTTGCGGAACCACTTCATGAGTGTCAATATAATTATGCAGAGCGCTCAAGTTAGACATAACTCTTGTATAATATTGTAAAGGAGGTTCATTATTTTGTTGTCTCAACTGATCTAGATCAAACAAAAGTCCGTTTTCGTCTCTTTGGTCTCCGAAATGGGCAACCAAAGTGCTTTTTACGGATTGCCAATCTTTGGCAATGCAAATGCTATAAACTTCTCTAGCTCTACCTATTGATTTGGAATAAATTCCGTGAATAATAGTCGTATTCTGAACACAATTTATGTTAGCAGGATTTGGATCCCGATATGTATTTATAATTGTATTTGCTGTTTCTAAAAATGATGATAATTCCAGCGGATTGCCATCAAATTTTGGAACTATTTCTAATAATTTCGATTCAAAATTTGGAACAACTGATATTCTTGAATCGTTAGGTACTAAATTAGGTGAATTAGTTTGACTTTCAGTATCTTCTACTAGTGATAAAGTTTCAAAGATTGAGCTTATCTCACTTTCTAAATTTAAACGTAAATCTAACTCGTTCGCTCTATTTTCTGCAATAGAATCAGGCAAGGACGAGGAGAATGACATAGACAGTAAAAGGAAAGCAACTTACAATACTAGAATGGTGTTGATGGTCTTCATCAGGTACTCGAAATCTTCAGGGTTTTCTACTGCGGAGGTCCTCTGAATAAACAGCTTGAAAACCGACATGTTTTTTACGATGAATGCCCGTTCAGTATCCTACCGACTGCGCCACTTTATGTTTTTGGATATCACCAAAAGCTTTTTAAAAAATGAATTCATTTATTGAACACAAGAATGTGGAAGTTTCATTAGAGAGAAAATTACAATGCGTCTTTAATGTGTGAAGTCTATGACAAATCTGATGAGAACTAGTCGGTGAACGTCTCGTATCCTGCAAAGCGTAAACTGATTCTGCATCCGTCAGCGGTCTCAGCATATCCCGTGAGAACATGCTAGCTTATGATGTTTCCATACATAATTCCCCCCCACTACACTCATTGTCACAACATGTCTAAAGATTGTCCTAACTGTTTATTGACCGAACTCGTGATTAAACACCGAAACCGAAATAAAAAATTGTACGATTTTACCGAAGAAGAGCTCCTGAATTTTCCACTACATGCATGGGAGTAGTACAACAAAGCTGATTGATCGCCAGAGCCTCAATAAAATGCCGCTAGTTAGCGTTGGCGCTGGTGTCGCTGGTGTCGCTGGTGGCGCGAAGTTCAAATTTGCAGATGGCGGCGGCGCTGATGGCGGTAAATTTGAAATTGTGAGGTTATGACATCTTAATCATGATGAATTTTTAAATAAATAAATTGAAAAAAGCTGTCACCGCCGGTGGGGGAAATTGAACCAGGGACCTTTGCATTATGAGGCAGCGTATATACGCACTGCGGTATTCCGACCTCCGTGATATTTCAATCATTTAAATGCTATTCAAACGGGATATCCATTGCTGACGCGCGCTTATCTTTGCAACGGATCCATCGAGGTAGAGTGAAGCGAGAGATGCATTCCAGAGATAAGAAACTTCGAGTCGAAAATAATATCCATCGCTGGCGCGCGCGCGCGCTTATCTTTGCAACGGATCTATCGAGGTAGAGAGTAAGGCGGCTCGAGCGCTCGGCGCTGCAACGTTGTCGGACGTATGTGTTTGGATGTTAATATTGTTACATTATTGTGTGTGGCAACGCTGTCTCGCTTCATGGCGTTCGAAGATCTAGCAAAGCGAGAGATCCCTTAGAATGATAAGCGCGCGCGCGCTCTCTCGTATTGGAAACAAATACTTGAATAATTAATTATTTATTTTTATAGTGGGTGACGCGTCATGCTGTTGTTTTTTCTTCTGGTAAAATGACATCACGTGTGTGGGTACTCTCTCAAAAATAGGATTTTTTATGGACAATTCCCGGAGATGCCAATATACCTATATGCAAAGTCGCGTTAAACTAAGAGACCATGACTACCAGCATAGGGAAATACACGCTTTAATCTTAACTGGAACGCGGCCTGTGTTCTAGCGGGGAAGCGGGGTAGCTCTGGCGCGAGCTTATCGAAACCGCAACAATAACACTTTAATGACAATAACAAGATTGAATTTTCATATACAGGGCGTTTGAGTTGATTGAAAATTGAAAAAAAAAATATATACAGAGTGTCCTACGGTTCGCGGTCCCATGTTTTAGCAGGGAAGGAGTGTTTGAGTTGAAAGAAATATATACAGGGCGTTTGAGTTGATTGATAATTGAAAAAAATATATATACAGGGCAGCCCATGGGGGTAAAAGAATACGAAAACGAAGATAAATAATCTATTTATTTAAGTAATCCTTTTCTACAAAAATGACATGCCTCTTGAGAAGATGGCGGTCCATCCCAGTGTGTGGTCCAATCGGGACGATTATAATGAACGAAGCATGGCAGTTTGATTTGTAGGTTAAAGTTGCTGCGATATTCTTGAGGAAGTTTGTGCCACACCCTTAATAGCCCATAAGGATCTGCATATTCAATGAGACATTCTACTGGAATGTACTGCAATTCTTGTTCAGTGAATTTCGTCAAAGTCAAAGCGGGAGATTTTATAAACTCCAATAGCACAGCTATTTCAGACTTCATGATTTTTCGAGCAGAGCTAAAATATTTCAGATGCTACTAGTCTCGCGTCAAGTTGTAGACTGATGAAATGAAAAAAACTAGTCACATTTTTCACAACATTTTATTCAAATCAGACATAACCTCATTTTTACAATAATATAGATATTCTCTGAGAGCGTTACTAGACATGCTATCACAAACATCACAAAATCCAGATATAAGCTCTTCCGCACCCAAATCAGTCAGGCTATTTCTAATCCAATCGGCTATAGTATTCAAAATGTTCTGATAATACATGGAAAAGTCCAATTTGTTTATTAGCGCAACTCTTCAGATGTCTTCAGAGGTATTCAGAGGTATTCAGAGGTCTTCAAGATCACGCCTTCAGAGGTATTCAGATGTCTTCAGAGGTATTCAGATGTCTTCAGAGGTATTCAGATGTCTTCAGAGGTATTCAGATGTCTTCAGAGGTATTCAAGAGTCTTCAGTTGTATATCAAACACCATAGCGTTCACATCATGGAGTCTAAGCCACATTCATCAGAGCAAGCATTAGATAAATATCACTGTGCAGATTATGATAATGCTTATGGACCGAAATATGTTGACGGCAGATGGACACTTGGACATAAGAATCTACGCTTTGAGGACCAATACATAGGCGTAGATAATGTCGATTTTAAAAGTACTCTGGGTCTTTTGGAATTATTATTTTCCAAGAACCCTCGAAATTACACGCCTCTGGATCACCAGATGTATAAACAAATGCTAGAAATCAGCTCTATTCATAGAGATCGATTAGGGCGATTACGAGGACAAGCTGATAAGGAGAAATTTGATAAAATTATCAGACCCCTCTTCAAAAATAAGACCAAGCCTAAACGTCCAAAGTCGAGCGTGGAGCCTGAAGCCAGTATTGGGAATGAAGAGTACAATATTTTAGATGAATGGACAGATCCGAATATCTTGGTGGATAGACTGAGATATTCAATGGAATCAGATAAGAACAACAACGAGATCGCCTTTATTCTTACTGAACTTGAAAATGTTGGTATAATATCTAAGAAATAAATGATGTCAAAATTATCCATTTTTTATTCAACACCTGCTAGGCGAGTAGACTCACAATGACTACTCAACTTGGCATACAAAAATATATATTTAAAAACCCTGTATAATGACTGGTAGGTAGTGTGATGAAATCATAAACTTGGTTGCCTTGCTGACTGTCTTTGGTCGACTGACATTTTTACGATGATAATCACTCTAAGAGTCACAAAAATGAAAAACGAGGTAGCGACATTTCTTGCTGACCCGCCCTGTATAGCAGAAATATTTTTCAGTGTGGGACTAAAAACAGCTCTTGTTTCAGCTTGAACAGCTGTTTTTTGTGTGATTTCGATAGTTCCTTGTATCTCATATGGAACGATAAGAGAATCAATAATAATAGGATTATTTCCTTTATTATCCGTTGATTTTAGTCTATAACTCAGCTGATTTAATCATCTTTCTAGGCTTTGAAAGAATATGATTTTCTGTATACGCCAAATATAGAACAACCAAGATAACGGCATCCTGTTTGAACGCTCCAACTTGAACAGCTGTTTGATTTCGGTAGTTCGTTGATTTCGTGAAAAGACGATAAGAGAACCCGTGTATGTCTTTTATACCAACTCGTTAATTGTTGTCTATAGCTCATCTATTGTAAGAGTATCAGATTTTGAAATATTCGGCGGATTCAGTGGCAGATAAAATGCATAACAATGCTTGAATATAATATGCACACATGAAGATAAGCCTCTCAATGTATAGGGTGAATCAGTCAGTATAGTCGGACAGTGGACTGAGTTTTAAAAAAGAATCATATTATGTGATGCATGAAAGAAATGCTCAATAGATCATATTATCAATAAGCCAAAAAGAAGCAACAAGTTGTGTTATTCTTTGCCAGTAGTCGGACACTTGTCTTTTATCGTGCAGAGTGAATGAAAGCACTCAAGTATGCTGCATAAGTTAAATCATACGAGCATTCTGTGTGAGTTATATACTACGCGTTTTCTATGTCTACAGCAAAACTCTTCAGCTTGCTGATTTTCTCACAACTAATAGTCTGTCATTTCATGAAATTCGATATTGGAACATGGTGTATGTTCATGTGGCAATTTTTGTAGAAAAATCGATTTATATCATACCTAACTAGAATACATTGGGCTGATAATTGAATAGGGTGTTCTCCTAGGAAAAAACACCTATAATTCAATCAAAACTGTATTCGTACTTATTCCTATACCAAAGCCGGCGGCTAATTTCATCGATAACAAATTGGAATGATTATACTAAATATTCCTCAATAAGATTACCAAAGAACCTGCTTAACTTCATGAACCGTGTAATAAACGACAAAATTTAAATATATCTCTTCAGCATATTCATTGCTGAATTTATTTGTTATACCAGCCGATAGATGGCGGTACAACTACGTTGCTAAGAGTTACTAACAGCCGTCGGCCGAGCGCCAACAAATAAATATGAGCCTCAAACAACTGCTATCATCTTCCATTGGTTATTGCACTTTCGAATTCGAATTGTTACCTTATATCTGCAAATAGGTCGGTCATTCTCAGGTTTTCAGAATGAAGATAATTCATACCGTGTCATCCATCACTGTCATCAAATAAAAAACATCCTAAAAGTTTCTTCAAGATGTTCCATATCAAGTACCATGAATGTCTCTGGTACATCCCGTATCATCCCACAAACATTCTGATGGGATGTTTATAAGACATCGCAAATGCTGACAAGAATGTCCCAAGAAAAATAGGGATTTTCCAGAGTTGTTCCTATCTTCCCATATGGATAGTTCTACGACGTCTTACTGATGTTATTGTGTTATTAGGGCATGCGCATGGTGAGCGATGCCACACTCACTAATTCTCAGAAAACATCTGAACAAAACGACTAACTTCATCATAGGAAGTGTTTCTTCTGACGAATACAGACGTGCACTAGAAGAATTTGGGTTGAAAGTTAGAAAGCTCAGTGCAGACATCCAATTGTATGAGCAGAAAGTTTGTTTGTTCAAAGATTTCGAGCAATTGAGTGTTTGGGACAAGGTGTTCACAGAACCGAGACGTTCAGTTGCACCTACATCGAGAAGAATCCAACCAACACAGCTACTAGATGGCGATACTGAAAGCAAGCTTCATTCTATTGACAGCTCTGAGCAACAACGTCTTCTACACAAACATACCGTACAATACGAGAAATGCAGCCGTATGTTTTGATGTGAATCGTACACAACAGTGTGATTGGAAGCTGATGAGTAAAATGTATGTCAACGATAACAAACTACCTGTATATTCAATCGACATGCCTCGAGTCAATGGGACCACCATCGACTACAAATTGAAATTATCGTTTTCTGATGGCAGTGACGGTGAAACTGGGGACTGGCAGACATTATCATTGGAGAAATCACCCACAAAATTAGATGATGATCAAGATTCGGTCAATATCATTGCGATTTTGACACTTTGTTGTACACTAATATGTTCACTCATTTTAATCTCACATGTTATTTTCATTATACTGAGAAATAAGGGATGTGATGAATAAAAACTCTGAAATTACGATATATAGTTTTTTATTTTGGCAATAAATTACATAACCAATTATATAAAGTATCGACATTGTGGAGACTGCACTGGAACCTTCCTCCATGGAAATGATGCATGCAAGGTGGAATGGATTGTTGAAACGTTATTGGTTGCCACCAAGAATTGTCAAAATCTTCCAAATTAACAATGTGATTGGTCATCTCCAACTCTGCACATTTTCGCTGCAAGAACTGAATCTTTTGGTGTCCTCTAACGTAGATGATATTTGTTTGTTGCAGGTTATCTCGTAGTATTTGATCCAACTCATTTAAATCCACATAACCACTGGAATATTTTAAACCATGAACGTAACGCTCCACATGATTTGCCATCTTTTTATCTTCTCTGCTTAAACTCGAAAATTCTACAGATGGCTTGAATAGAAAATGACTCGTCTTTTTACCAATGCGAATGGTCATTTCCTTTGGAATGAATTCACCATCAACCATGAACCCTTGAATGTCAACCAGTGCGATCTCCATGACTCTTCGAAGCAAACTGACGTCTGTCTGATGCAGGAACACCCACCTAGGCAATATTTCGAACAATTTCGCTGAGTGGGAGATGTTCCATGATTTGATCGTGAATGATGATGCAATAGGCTTTGGTGTCGGGAGGGAAGCCTGTAGTCGCTTCAATGTCCAACTTTATGTCAACTGTGGACGACTTTAGACCCAGATGGCGCCTCGAGCAATCGATAACAAACATTGGTCGGGATTTGAATTCGGCAAAGTTTACTAGAGAGCGCTTTTCTTGACAGTTATGGTAGCTCTTGTTGAACTCTGTATAGTTGAAGTGAGCGTCAGCATATTGGTCTCGGGAAAAGTCCAATAGCATTCGTTCTTGCGGATAATAGTCGCTATTCAGAGCCAATCGTATGGATTTGATGTTGGCATTATCGAACAAGGTGACGTCTTCATGCAAATTATCGGCTTTTTTCGTTTGGAAAAATACTATAACATATCTTGGACTGTCCAATGCAGAACATGTCTTGACGGACCAGATTTCTATGGTAGATCCTTGTGTGAGTGCTGGTAGCTCGTGCAATTCCCATCGGCGAAACGGTATCATCATAGACTCATCTGCTTTGATACGTGTCAACAACTGCAACTTTATGTCATCGTTGGGTGTGAGATGTGGCACTTTCAAATTGATGCTTTCTATCGTTATTTTAGCAATACTTTGAGTCTGAGGAGATCCTGGCAAAGCAGTATTCGCTCTCTCGACAACCTTCACACTATTGGCATCATTGCGAGCTCTCACTAAACGGATTGACTGCTTGCCCCACGTTGCCACTTGATGATCATTGAAGATGGAAAACAAATGTTTCAGTGGAATGTTCATGCTAAACGTACCATCGGTGTTGAGGATCGGAGCATTGGGATAGTTCCAGCCTGCTATGGCTAGATGACGTGAGTCTTCAGGCGTATAACATAAGTATCCTCGCACAGTACTCGTTATTCCAGGATATCTGACAGTGTCCAATTCTTTATTACACAATTCATAGGTGCAGGAATCTAAGAGATAGGCTCCAGCATTGTGGGTTAATGTACCAGTACCACCACCGGTCACCTTCAATTTACCCTTGATGGTAATGATGCCTTCAAACATGGCCAACCACGAATCTGCTTGATTAACCGTTATATCGATGACATCATTGTTCTCGAATGATTTCACATATGGATAATAGGTACGCCATTCCACTTTAGTGATGCTTTCGTCGAGTCTGGGTTTGCGGAAAACGTCGAACACGGGTGCTAACAACATTGTAGTCTTTGAGTGATTTCAGAAACAGGACACTGGATAATGTCAATGTTTTTCTGTTGCTGCTGCTCTTCGAAGACACGACTGCTTTGGTGTACGGTGTCGAGAGAACTGGTGCTGATGATGTTGCTGATGATGGTATATTATCTGATTTATAGGAGTAATCAAACACTAGTACCATCTTGCGAGTTTCTTCAATTCCAATCTTATTATGATTTCTTCACCTCTAAAATTCACCTGCCTGTTATCTTGGTCTAGAATCTGGAGTGTAATGTTGGGCAATTCCCGCCTGCTGACTATAGGTAGATAGATTAGATTTCTGGGAGTCTCGTCTATGGCGTAACCAGGATCGACTGCAACTGCAAACTCGTAGATCGTATGTGATGGTCTGTCGTTGTAGAGAGCTCCAGCAGTAACGTTGCTATCAATGTGAATGGTTCTCACTTTGGTTATGCTGACCGGCAAATCGGAAGTGTGGACTTGTTGTGCGTTCAACAATCTATTTGAAAATCCCAAGACTTGAGCTATGCTATCCTTCGGGCGAAAATCAATGGCAAACTGTTTGCTCGAAATCTCACACTTTAGTGTATTATTGTTGGGCTTCAACGAGAATATATCATCAACGTCCTTTGCACTTGAGATGCCCAATTCTTTGCGTATGAATTTCTCAATGTCCACAATGTCGTATGAATCTTCGGGAATATCGATGATCTTTCCCGCCTTGGTCTTATCTTGCAGATAAAACTTTGATCCTTTGTCGATATTCGGTATACTGTTGTATGAATGGAATCCCAACAATGCTAGTCCGTAATCAGAGTCTGGATCGAGTTGGAGTGGTGTCAAAAAGTCTATGGAGAGCGTAGATGTACGACCTTTCAACGTCACAATCAGAGACATGACTGATGCACAATGACCGAGTTACTTGGTCTCATTAAAAAGGAATTCTAAACATAGACGTCCACAATTACTTTGATTGAAATTCTGGTATTGATTGTTATTGTACAAGATTTTCGTGCTGGCACCCAAATATTGCGCCAATTCTCTGGGCGGTTTCAGATTGCCATAACTATCGAAATATAAGGCTTTTTTATCATTTTTTATGTAAGCCACCCAATGAGTGCCCGCATGATTGGAGGTATCCAAATTCAATACAGCACACTCGCGATGCCATGGACCGGTGGAAGGTAGAGTGTCCCGCATAAAAACACCTCGAAAATATGGTATTTTCAGCTGTTTGGCATACTTTATCACATCTTTATCGTACATTGATTTATTGGGTAGCTTGTCTAGAAGTTTTTTGAGTTTTTTGATTGTTTCTTCAAGTACAGTCCGAATCCTCTCGATGTTTTGCGTAGAAATAGGCCGGAACCCTGCTTGCCGATAGCCTCCATTGCTTTATTATGTCTTTGATCTTCTTCGAGCTTTTTCTTCGCATTTTTCGCATCAATGACTGTCTTTGCGACTGCTCCGGCTCCTCCAGCTAGAGATCCTAGGGCTCCCAAGGCGGCAAAGATTGGTATCAATGGTAGTATACCGCCACTGTGTGGAAGAGGTATGATTCTTGGTACTCTGATTCTTTTTTTACCGCCAGCCCTTTTGACTGCCATTCTGGCTGCATGGAGTGCTTTCAATGCAGATTTATTCAGACCACTTCCTGATGTTGTACTACCACCACCATCTGACTTTGATAGTACATTTTTTATGAATTTGATAATGTTGGATAGGGATTGCTGTGATACAAGACCCATGCCAAGTTTTCGTTTGACCTTCATTCCGGTGGTGACAAGCCAAGCAGCAGCCTTCTCTTTGAATTTAGCGTCCTTTGCCTTCACACGTTCCCACGCTCTATTTTCCAATATCCAATCAGCTTTGTGTCTGTCTTCTATTGAGGAATTTTGTGAATAGGCGATATCGTGTTCTCGACACGCGTCGTCCAACGGATTGATACCGGTGTCTCCTCTTGCCAGTCTTTTATCGAGTTTGGTACCTGGACCACAAAATCTGTAGCCTGGAATGTGTAATTCGATGGGAAGTTTATCGATCAGAGAATTAAGCACACCCTCTCCGTGGTAGAGCAACATGAAGACTGATGTGTAGGAAGTTCGACAACTCTGCATATACCTAATGAAATGAAAAATATATCATCACATGATGAAGATCATTCAACAAGAACGGATGTTACCCATTGTGAATTTGGATGAACTTTTGTCAACCAAACCACCAGTAAATAGTAAACATGGGAAACTGCTTCCCCATTCGTTCAGAGCAATCTTCTGCGGACCAAGCGGATGTGGAAAGACCAATGCGATGCTTTCCCTGCTGTTCAATCCAAATGGCGCGAAATTCAAGAACGTTTACTTGTATTCAAAGTCGTTGTACCAACCGAAATATCAATTGCTGCAACAAGTGTTGGATTCAGTGAAAGGTGTTGGGTATTTTCCCTTTAAAGAAAATGATGATGTCATCAGTCCATCAGAAGCGAAAAATCATTCGATATTCATTTTTGATGATGTATCATGCGACAAGCAGCAAAAAATTCGAGAATATTTTTCAATGTGTAGACACAAGGATATTGACGTAGCATACCTATGCCAGACTTTTTCTAAGATACCGAAGCAGCTGGTGCGAGACAACAGTAACCTGTTGGTGTTATTTCGACAGGATGAAATGAATTTGAAGCATGTGTTTGATGAGCATGTGTCACCAGACATGTCATTCGATCAATTCAAAGCATTGTGCTCAGAGTGTTGGAATTCCAACCAATATGGTGCTATGGTGATTGCAAAAACTTTCGATATGAATGCTGGCAGATATAGAAATGGTTTCGATAAGTTCATAAGACTGTGATCTTTGGACCATTCATCAAGATGACGTCAACCAAGATGCATGATGATGTTGCTGATGCGCTGCGCAAGAAAAAAATCAACGAACTATCGAAATCAATCAGAAGAAAATATTTAGCACTAAAATTGGGCAAGTCTGAGGATGATGATGCGTTACAGAAAATATTCCAACCACTGACATCACCTTTGAAACAAATTGCCTCCGCGTCCAAGGTCATAGAAGAAAAACTCGATGGAACACTTTCAAACATCAAGCGAAGCAGAGCAAAGTCGTTGGGGTTGAAGAAGGAGAAGAAGAAGGAGAAGAAGGAGGAAGAGGATGGGGAGGTGGAGAGGGAGCAATCGGATTTGAATCAAACTAATTTCATACCTATGATGGATGTGGCTGATAATGCTGGGCATACTGAAGATGATGATGAGGATGGTTATGACGATGCTGATGATGAACTTTTTGTAGATAGTGAAAATATCTCACCGGCTGCAATACATGATTACGTTGATCAGTATCCTGCGATGGCTCAAAAATATCTGACTGAATACTGGACAAATGATGAAAATATCGATACGGTTTATGGTCCCAAATATGATCCAGTAACATCGAAATGGTCTCTCAACGGAAAAGAAATGAATTTCCATCGAAGAACTGGAGATATACTTCTTGATGGCTTTCGGTTCCGTGGCACCCCAGGCCTCTATCAATTACTCT
The DNA here is from genome assembly GCA_918026855.4 of Phaedon cochleariae. Lineage (NCBI taxonomy): Eukaryota > Metazoa > Arthropoda > Insecta > Coleoptera > Chrysomelidae > Phaedon > Phaedon cochleariae. The sequence continues at coordinate 12,411,597 of OU896722.1, read as the reverse complement.
TCTATAATGATCCATCCTTTGCCAAAGATGATACGAACCCATACAAGGAAATACTCTTGCTCACCAAAGCTCATCTGAATTCTGCAGGACGTATGAAGTCCTCCTCTAGACTCAAATACGTAGAAATTATTCGTCCAATGTTCAGATCCAATTCCAGTGGTCGTGGTTCGAAGTTGACATACAACACAGCACCTATCGAATACATGTATTGGGATGATCCAAACGAATTGGTAGATAGATTGAAGTTGCTCATTGCATCACAGCAAGCCGGAAATACATCAAACGATAACGAGATTGTTGCCATCTTGAACGAATTAGAAGAGGCAGGCATAATAAAACATGTGTGACATTTCTGTGATACTTCCGTGACACTTCCATGACAACTTCCGTGACAGTTCCGTGACACTTCCTTGACACTTCAGTGACAGTTCCGTGACAGTTCCGTGACACTTCCTTGACACTTCCGTGACAGTTCCGTGACACTTCCTTGACAGTTCCGTGACACTTTCATGGCATGTCTATGAGTGAAGGGGCTAATAATTGGCGAGGCAAAGTGCCGACCATTATCGATAACGTACAATACTTTAGTCATTAGCATAATGAGTCTCGACAAATTCGGACGTGGTTCGTTTCCACGCTCAGCTCAGATGGTGACAGTCAGATCTGGATTTTCACATACTCCAACCGGTGATATTGATGTTGGTCATTTGAAGATGTGTAACGTAAAACTGCCAACAGATGTCGCTGATGTTGCAAACAAACAATATGTGGATGAAGTTATATCGCAAATTAAGTTAGATTTCAAGATAGCTTTCGATAATTACGGTGAAAAAATCCGAAATCACCTTGCTGGCTTCAGCAACGAAATAATCAAAGAAAGGAAGAGAGTGGATGTACATGATCTTAAACTAGCAACGTACAATACAAACTTTGTTCAGTTGTCTGGCATAGTGCACAAGAACAACATACATGTGGAGCAGCTTCGCAACAACTCTCTACCAAAACTCAAAAGCGACATCGACTTGAATGTGAAAAATATTCTAGAACTTGTCGATAAGATTGACAACACTGTGAATAGTTTGCACGATTTGAAGGCTGAGCAACAACACAGCCGTGATAAAGAACGCCAGCTTGCTGATGTCATTGATCAAATGAAAAAAGATCTGGCCAAGATTGCCATCCCTCCAAAATCTACGACAACACCACCGCCACCGAAAAGGAAGCCTCCTGTGTGAAACCCATCATATAAACTCCTAATCCAACGAAGTCAATATGTCACATTCTAAAGAAAAAATCCAACTCGTCAATGAATTACATAGACCTGCTAGGAAAAAATTTCCAAGGCGCCGCATTATCATCAAAGGTTTGGATGACTTATGGCAAATGGATCTAGCCGAAATGCGACCTTATGCCTCTGTAAATAAGGATCACAAGCTGATAATGGTCGTGATTGATTGTTTTTCCAAGTACCTATGGACTAGACCACTAAAATCAAAAACTGGTGCTGAAATCGCTCGTGCATTTGCTGATATTCTATCGCATGCCAACAACAGAATTCCCAAGAATTTGCAAACCGATCAAGGTACCGAATTCTACAACGAAAAGTTTCAAAGTCTGATGAAAAAGTTCTCCATCAACCATTATCATACGTACACCATAATGAAGGCGGCTATTGCTGAACTTGTTATACGAACATTGAAGGAAAAACTGTACAAATTCTTTAGTTTGAATGGCTCATACCGTTGGATAGATGTCCTGCCTGAAATCACAAAGAATTATAATGACACGAAACATACGACGATTAGATGCAAGCCCAGTGACGTCACCAAAGCCAACGAACAAGACATTCTCAAATCCGTCTACAATCACATAAAAATTGCTGGAATTAGAAAATTTAACGTTGGTGACATTGTGAGAATCAGCAAAGCCAAACATGTTTTCGAAAAGAATTATACGCCAAATTGGACTACTGAACTATTTAAAATCGTAAAAGTTCGTATTACGAAACCTACTACATATCTCTTGGAAGATTTGCATGGTACTCCGATCAAAGGTGCTTTTTATCCTGAAGAATTGCAAAAAACTATAAATCCTGACATCTATCTAGTGGAAAAAGTTTTAAGAAAAAAAGGCAAAAAGGTGTTTGTCAAATGGTTGGGATTCGATGATACACACAATACTTGGATTGATTCCAACAATAAATTATAATGCAAACATATGGAAAAGAAGCACACATTCAATGGCTATGAGAGGGCCTTTCATCGATCACTAACAAATAACCTGTTATTCCAATCTGCCGGATGTTATGATAAGTCAACAGTTATGGTATAAATAAGGAGGACTGAAACTTTCAACACATCAGTTCGAGAACAATGAGTGAAGACTCTGGTTATTCATCTAGTGAAGTGCTTTTCGAAGACGGTAGTTCTAGATCATCATCATCAATGATGGGTTATTATGGTGATGTCAATACATATTTGGACATGATTGAACAAGCAGCGAAAGCCGAATCACACCACCTGCTGAATACATCGTTCCAGTAGTCCACTTACACAATCCAGTGTGGACTCAGTCCAGCTAGACAATTTAGTCCGGCCATCATTCTGAAAAAGCCCTTCTACCCAGCGAAAATTTCATTCAGTACTTACGAATGGGCCACCTTCATCGATTTGCTGCATAAGGCACAACAAGACTTTTTTGAACAACCCCTACCTGGTTTTATTGATGAATATGAGCCGATCATTACTGCTTGTGGAGACTATGCTACCGTAGCCAAACATGTCTGCGATGGTGTCAAAATGTTGACCCTCTCCAAATACCACGTCATATTCGATCTGATGGAGGAAGATGTTGCAGACATTTTGAGTGCTGAAATGTGCATTGTTTCACATCGAGTTAATTTAATCAATGACTTGGACTTTTTTATGTTTTATCAGAATATTATGAATGTAATAGCTGAATGGATAAAAAATAAACTGACTGTTTTGAGTGCACAAGAGCTTATATTAGGGTTTTGTGATGTTTGCGATAGCATGTCTAGTAACGCTCTCAGAGAATATCTATATTACTGTAAAAATGATTTGATGGCTGATTTGAATAAAAACCTTTGAAATATGTGACTCGTTTTTTATTTATTTCATCAGTCTACAACTTGACGCGAAACTAGTAGCATCTGAAATATTTTAGCTCTGCTCGAAAAATCATGAAGTCTGAAATAGCTGTGCTATTGGAGTTTATAAAATCTCCCGCTTTGACTTTGACGAAATTCACTGAACAAGAATTGCAGTACATTCCAGTAGAATGTCTCATTGAATATGCAGATCCTTATGGGCTATTAAGGGTGTGGCACAAACTTCCTCAAGAATATCGCAGCAACTTTAACCTACAAATCAAACTGCCATGCTTCGTTCATTATAATCGTCCCGATTGGACCACACACTGGGATGGACCGCCATCTTCTCAAGAGGCATGTCATTTTTGTAGAAAAGGATTACTTAAATAAATAGATTATTTATCTTCGTTTTCGTATTCTTTTACCCCCATGGGCTGCCCTGTATATATATTTTTTTCAATTATCAATCAACTCAAACGCCCTGTATATATTTTTTTCAACTCAAACACTCCTTCCATGCTAAAACATGGGACCGCGAACCGTAGGACACTCTGTATATATTTTTTTTTTCAATTTTCAATCAACTCAAACGCCCTGTATATGAAAATTCAATCTTGTTATTGTCATTAAAGTGTTATTGTTGCGGTTTCGATAAGCTCGCGCCAGAGCTACCCCGCTTCCCCGCTAGAACACAGGCCGCGTTCCAGTTAAGATTAAAGCGTGTATTTCCCTATGCTGGTAGTCATGGTCTCTTAGTTTAACGCGACTTTGCATATAGGTATATTGGCATTTCCGAGAATTGTCCATAAAAAATCCTATTTTTGAGAGAGTACCCACACACGTGATGTCATTTTACCAGAAGAAAAAACAACAGCATGACGCGTCACCCACTATAAAAATAAATAATTAATTATTCAAGTATTTGTTTCCAATACGAGAGAGCGCGCGCGCGCTTATCATTCTAAGGGATCTCTCGCTTTGCTAGATCTTCGAACGCCATGAAGCGAGACAGCGTTGCCACACACAATAATGTAACAATATTAACATCCAAACACATACGTCCGACAACGTTGCAGCGCCGAGCGCTCGAGCCGCCTTACTCTCTACCTCGATGGATCCGTTGCAAAGATAAGCGCGCGCGCGCGCCAGCGATGGATATTATTTTCGACTCGAAGTTTCTTATCTCTGGAATGCATCTCTCGCTTCACTCTACCTCGATGGATCCGTTGCAAAGATAAGCGCGCGTCAGCAATGGATATCCCGTTTGAATAGCATTTAAATAATTGAAATATCACGGAGGTCGGAATACCGCAGTGCGTATATACGCTGCCTCATAATGCAAAGGTCCCTGGTTCAATTTCCCCCACCGGCGGTGACAGCTTTTTTTAATTTATTTATTTAAAAATTCATCATGATTAAGATGTCATAACCTCACAATTTCAAATTTACCGCCATCAGCGCCGCCGCCATCTGCAAATTTGAACTTCGCGCCACCAGCGACACCAGCGACACCAGCGCCAACGCTAACTAGCGGCATTTTATTGAGGCTCTGGCGATCAATCAGCTTTGTTGTACTACTCATGGGACAAACTGTCATCAAAATAAACAGAGAATTTCGAACTTCCTATCCAGCTACCATGCTTCCACTTCAATCACCCTGAATGGAGAGATCATGTAGACGGCCTTCCTCAAGCACAATCAAGCTGTCATGTTCGTAGATGGGGCCTCGAGCGATGTGGATAATATTAATATTTTGTATTGAATGAATGTAATAAAACAAATTCACTCGATAATGATTTTTATTTCATATGTCACAAATATAACATATTATAATCCATAATTATAATATACAAATGAAAATCACATCAAAACTATTGGTCAGAGTCTTAATCGTCAATTTAATCTTGAGCTATTTCCAAAAACTCATCTGAAGTTCCAGTGATAGCTCCTGGTGTTATAAGCAAATGACCCCATGCCAAAGTTTTCACATCAAAAGGAATCTTATAGCGCTTATCATCAGCAGATGACAAAGCGACTTCATTCCTCAATTCCGTATAAATGGTGTGGAGAGAATAAAGGAACATATACATCTTACTTTATATTGTTCCACCATTTTCTACAATATTGACATAGTCTGAGAACTGAATTTGGTTTTTTACCACGTTTTTTGAGACACCTTTGGCTTTTTTCATCACATCACCTGCTTTGACACAGTAAGCTTTCGCACCAGTGCCATGAAATGATTCAATAGGTCTTGAGGCATATTCGTCTTTCATGCGTCCTATAACAGATTTTGATTTGGGGATTTGGTGTATATTGTCTATGGGATGATTTGACGTATCGAAAAATTGGATATTTTCTTTCATATCATCATAGAAATTTTCTGTGAATATTCCTAGAATCAGTGGATCCGTATCGGTGTAGCATGATGTTGCTCAATCATCATATTTTGCTTTGATGTATCCATAGAAAAAATCGTGAATGATAGTTTTCGAAATATCCAATACCGTAAATCCAACATACATCGGTTTATCATAACAAACACTAGTTTTTTCCAACTGGATTGCAACCAAGTTCTCACTGAATTCTGTGCTACATTTGGAATGTGGTTTGGCTATCAGAGCCTTCGCTCCCAGCGAGTTATTTTTATTTTCCCAGCGTGAACGAAGTTTCAAGTCAATTCTTTTGTCGACATTTTCCATGGTTCTTCCAAATATCAAATTTATTGATAATTTGACAAGTTCTTGTTCAGATTCGTTTAGTGCATAATATCGAAGATGCGTGTTCAGGTCAATATAAGGCCTCAACCACGCCGATTGGGGGAATTCCAAGATTCTATGGATTTTTGTTAGTTTCAAACCATATTTCAAACACTGCTTCAAATTTCGATAATGAATAACGTATATGCATTTGTTTCGTAAATCAGAGATCTGTTTGGCGCTCTTACTCTTTGGCGGGATCACTTGTTCTGGGCAAAATGGTAAATCGTTGTGATCATGGTGTAGGCTGGCTGGATATTCCAAGTCCACTTCTAAAACGTATCCTATCGATGCGTCGTCCTCAATCGCGTGACAGTCAAAGTTTCCGATATCCTTGGACTCAACCCACTTAAAATCACCTGTTGGAAGATAACTTGCCATACTCGCTCCATATAAATTTGTTGCATCCAAATACATGATGTATGATGTTGGTTTCTGAGGATCAAAGGTTGGTAGAAATTTGTTATTGGCCACAGCTTTTCTCTTGCTACATTGTGCCACCCCTCCTCGAATACCCTTCTCGAAAAAATGAATCATATCTATATCAGTCAAGAGCTGAAGTTCTATTTGTGTATAACGTAACATGGCATCCCAGCTCAGCGCAGGCGCTGTCAGATAGTGGCAGGATCTAGTTTATATTGTTGCATGCAAACTTTTCTGAAATTCTCAAACACGTCTGCTAGCAGCAGACAATCGGATTTTAAATATACATCGGCGTAATCTCTCAATGTTTCACATTCGAAGGTATTCCACACATCTATAGCTCTATTATAATCCATGTCTGAAAGTGATTCGCCGGTTAAATCATTATGGAACTTCTCATTCGACGGTAGCTGGGTTTCCTCCAAATTTTCCAAGGAGTCCACATAGTTGTGAGGAAAAACCCCTTTCTGTCCTATTAGATCAAATTGTCTGCTATCTTGGAAGTATTTTCGAACCTCGTTACACTGTTGCACCTCCAAATTTTTGCTGAGTTTATCGAGAGATTTTGGTAAAAATCGGGAAGAGTCTACAAATCTCAACTGAATATATTCATCAAATGTTCTTGACACTTCAGATTTATCAACCAATATTGACTTTGAGAACAAAATATACTTTCCTTCAGTTTGGGCTATCACTGATATTTTTTCTCCTTTCGTTGCTAATTTCTTGATGAGAAGGTGAGAGTCATAATTTGTGAGGTTGTGAAAGAATACAGGAATAGTTTTCGAGGTCTTGTAGTTCAAATTACAAATACTATGGGCAGCTGCACAAAATTCTCCTGTGTAGTGGCAGTGATCACAAACTTTGATATCTGTTGGCTTGAACGGCTTCTCACATAATATATGGCACGTGGTGCTATTTTGGAAAGTTTGCTTCTCTATCTCAGTAAGTGGATGCATTCCACGAACGTCCTTCATGTGATTGGTGTATAAATCTTGAACGGTTTCATCCATTTTTCTCACAAAAACGCCGGCAGCATCAGCACCGCGATGAAGTACCGACCTTGAATAACGGTCATCAAAATCACACTTCACATAAAATGCGAACGAATATGGTTCATGTTCACATACTTTAACTGAAAGTGATTGATCGTCACAGGGTTCATTGTGTTGAATTGGTTTGAGTAAGCTTTCAAAGTCAGCATGAATCACGAACGGTGGTGACAGTTGTTTTTCAAAGTTAGTGAATTTTAGGATGTTTTCAGGCACTGACTCACCATATTCATTGATTTTTAAATTGGTGGTGGGTATCTTTGTGCTCATATAATTGCAATCATTTCCCTCATGGCTTCTCTACTGCTCCACTGTAGCGAACGATTGTAGACATCCATCGCAAATATATATTTTACCATTGCATTTCGATTTTTGTATTTTCACTAATTTGTCCAGGTCCTTGAGGAGACAATGATGTGTATTGCCAACCTTATCGGCTATAAGCAATAAATTCACATGTGTTGCTTGACGACACGGAGTGAAATGTAGAGGTCCAATTATTTCATTTATCATCTTTCCATCCTTGAAAGACGATTCAAGACCGAACACATTAACTGAGATATTGTTGAGTCGCTCGAACTTTGGGATATCCTTCAATTTCATGGAAAGTCGAGTCCTTGAAAATTCAACAGGGTAATGTGATGTGGATATGATGACGTTTTCATTGGATGATCGTCTGCAGGAAAAATCGCAGCATTGATGGACCATGCAAACCAGGCTCTGTCGTTATTTTGAATATTCAAAACCGGATGTTTGGATTCTATAGCTCTGGGCAGCTTGATGTATGAAAAGGACGAAATTGATGAGAATTTAATGATATTCACATCCACAAACATGGCATGTTTCAATATCCAACCAGAATCCCGTTCTTGAAAATCTGACGTTTTCACAATCATTTCTGCCTTGAAGTCATCATAATCGTGCTCAATGTTTGATGATTTTGTCAGGATTTTATTTCTGGTGTTGAAGGACTTAATATCAGATAGTTCCTTCTCTGGTATGACAAACAATCCAAAAAGTTCCAGATTTATCTTCAAGCTATGATGAGTCTTCAAATATTCGGTCAGAACTGCCAGAACTTTTGGTTTCACTTCCTGCAAAAATTCGTGAAGATCGGTGAGGGCTTTGTAACTGGAAAATCGATAGGTGCGAGCGAGTACAACAGGCTAATGGGGATATATCGACTTCATCGTTGTGCACACTTTATTTCTCTATCCTATCATCTTGACTTGACACTTTCGAGTAGACGAGTTTGCATTGACTTCCAAGCTGGAATATCGCTCACAGCTTGCAGGTCACGAAACTTTGACTTCGACTATGTTAACATTGTAACTCTGTAGTCTAGCATCTGACATGCATACAGTTGACGCATATACGAATGCTGTGACCGTATAAGACGACATTGAAGGGTATATAACGAGTTCAACAGGCGAATAAAGAAATATCGACGTCATCGTTGTGCACACTATATCTCTCTATCCTATCATCTCACCTTGACAGTATTGAGTAGACAAGTTCGCATTGACAACAAGGAACCTCGACTTTGACTATGTTCACACTGTAACTCTGCAGTATAACATCTGACCTGCATACAGTCGAAGCATATACGATTGCAGTGACCGTATAAGATAACTTTGAAGGGTATATAACGAGTACAATAGGCGAATGAAGGTACATCGACTTCATCGTTGTGCACACTTTATCTCTCTATCCTATCATCTTGACTTGACACTTTCGAGTAGACGAGTTTGCATTGACCATATAAAACGACTCCCAAGCGGGTATAACTCACACAGCTTGCAGAACAACAAACTCCGACTTTGACTATATTTACACTGTAACTCTGCAGTTCAGCATCTGACATTCGATGCAGTATAACATCTGACCTGCATACAGTCGAAGCATATACGATGGCAGAGACCGTATAAGACGACTTTGAAGGGTATATAACGGGTACAATAGGCAAATGAAGATACATCGACTTCATCGTTGTGCACACTATATCTCTCTATCCTATCATCTCACATGGATACAATTGATGCAGACGAGTCCGCAATGCCTATATGAGACGACTTCTGAGCGAGTATAACGCACACAACTTGCAGAACAAGAAATTTCGACTTCGACTATGTTTTTCACTGTAACTCTGCAGTCTAGCATCTGACATACATACAGTTGATGCGGAAACGATTGCAGTGATCGAACAAGACAACTTTGGAGGGTTTATGACGGGTACAATAGGCAAATGAAGATACATCGACTTCATCGTTGTGCACACTATACCCCTCTATCCAATCATCTTACATGGACACTATTGAAGCAGACAAGTTCGCAATGACCATATATGACGACTCCTGAGCGGGTATAACGCAAACGATTCGCAGAACAAGACACTCTGACTCCGACTATGTTTACAATGTAACTCTGCAGTCTTGCATCTGACATGCATACAGTTGAAGCATATACGATTGAAGTGACCGTATAAGACGACTCTGCGAGGAATATAACGAGTACAATAGGCGAATGGAGATACATCGACGGGTTTATAGAAACAGGTACAATAGGCAAATAAAGATACATCGACTCCATCGTTGTGCACATTATACCTCTTTATCCAATCATCTTACATGGACACTATTGAAGCAGACAAGTTCGCAATTTCCATATAAGACGACTTCCGAGCTGGTTCAACGCACACAGCTTGCAGAACAAGGAACCTCGACTTTGACTATGTTCACACTGTAACGCAGTATAAAATCCGACCTGCATACAGTTGAAGCATATACGATTGCAGTGACCGTATAAGATGACATTGATGGGTATATAACGAGTACAATGGGCAAATAGGGTATATAACGAGTACAATAGGCAGATGAAGATAAATCGACTTCATCGTTGTGCACACTTCATCTCTCTATCCTATCATCTTGACTTGACACTATCGAGTAGACGAGTTTGCATTGACCATATAAAACGACTCCCAAGCGGGTATAACTCACACAGCTTGCAGTACAACAAACTCCGACTTTGACTATATTCACACTGTAACTCTGCAGTTCAGCATCTGACATTCGATGCAGTATAACATCTGACCTGCATACAGTTGAAGCATATACGATGGCAGTGACCGTATAAGACGACTTTGAAGGGAATATAACGAGTACAATAGGCAAATCAAGATACATCGACTTCATCGTTGTGCACACTATACCCCTCTATCCAATCATCTTACATGGACACTATCGAAGCAGACAAGTTCGCAATGACCATATATGACGACTTCTAAGCGGGTATAACGCACACGATTCGCAGAACAAGACACTTTGACTCCGACTATGTTTACACTGTAACTCTGCAGTCTTGCATCTGACATGCATACAGTTGAAGCATATACGATTGAAGTGACCGTATAAGACGACTCTGAGAGGAATATTACGAGTACAATAGGCGAATGGAGATACATCGACGGGTTTATAGGAACAGGTACAATAGGCAAATAAAGATACATCGACTTCATCGTTGTGCACACTTTATCTCTCTATCCTATCATCTTGACTTGACACTATCGAGTAGACGAGTTTGCATTGACCATATGAAACGACTTCCAAGCGGGTATAACTCACACAGCTTGCAGAACAACAAACTCCGACTTTGACTATATATACACTGTAACTCTGCAGTTCAGCATCTGACATTCGATGCAGTATAACATCTGACCTGCATACAGTTGAAGCATATACGATGGCAGTGACCGTATAAGACGACTTTGAAGGGAATATAACGAGTACAATAGGCAAATGAGGATACATCGACTTCATCGTTGTGCACACTATATCTCTCTATCCTATCATCTCACATGACTGCTATTGAAGCAGACAAGTTCACGATGACCATATAAGATGACTTCCAGAATGGTATAACGCACACAACTTGCAGGACAAGAGACTTCGACTACGACTATGTTCACACAGAAACTCTTCAGTCTAGCATCTGACATGCATACAGTTGAAGCTGATATGATCGCAGATAAAGATACATTGACTTCATCGAAGTGCACACTCTATCTCTCCATCCTATGATCTCACATGGATACTATTGAAGCAGACGAGTTCGCAATGCTCATATGAGATGACTTCTAAGCGGGTATAACGCACACAACTTGGAGAAAAAAAAACTTTGACTTTGACTATGTTCACACTGTAACTCTGCAGTCTAGTATCTGACATGCATACAGTTGATGCAGGAACGATTGCAGTGATCGTATAAGACGACTTTGAAGGGTTTATGACAGGTACAATAGGCAAGTGAAGATACATCGACTTCATCGTTGTGCACACTATACCTCTCTATCCAATCAATTTACATAACACTATTGAAGCAGACGAGTTCGCAATGACCATATGAGACGACTCACAAGCAGGTTCAACGCACACAGCTTGCAGAACAAGAAACCTCGACTTTGACCATATTTACACTGTAACTATGCAGTATAACATCTGACATGCATACAGTTGATGCATATCCGACAACAGTGACCATATGAGACAACTTTGAAGGATATATAGCGAGTACAACAGGCTAATGGGGATATATCGACTCCATTGTTGTGCACACTGTATCTTTCTATACTATCATCCCACATGGACAATATGGAAGCAGACTAGATAACATTGATCTCATTGGACGACTTTCAAGCTGGTATATCGCTCACAGCTTGCAGGTCACGAAACTTTGACTTCGACTATGTTTACATTGTAACTCTGCAGTCTAGCATCTGACATGCATACAGTTGAAGCATATACGATTGCTGTGACCGTATAAGATGACATGGAAGGGTATATAACGAGTTCAATAGGCAAAAGAAGATATATCGACATCATTGTTGTGCACACTATATCTCTTTATCCTATTATCTCACCTTGACAGTATTGAGTAGACAAGTTCGCATTGACCATATGAGACGACTCCCAAGCGATTATAACTCAAACAGCTTGCAGAATATGAAACTCCGACTTAGACTATGTTTACACTGAAACTCTGCCGTCCCGCATCTGACATGCATACAATTGAAGCAGATATGATTGCAGTGACCGTATTAAACGACTTTGAGGGGAATATAACGGGTACAATAGGCGAATGAAGATACATCGACTTCATCGTTGTGCACACTATATCTCTCTATCCTTTCATCTCACATGGACACTACTGAAGCATTCGAGTTCGCGAAGACCATATAAGACGACTTCCAAGCAGGTAAACCGTACACAGCTTTCAGAACAAGAAACCCCAACTTCGACTATGTTTACATTGTAACTCTGCAGTATAACATCTGGCATGCATACAGTTGGAGCAGATACGACTGCAGTGACCATATGAGACGACTTCACAGGGTATATAGCGAGTACAACAGGTGAATGGGGATATATCGAATTCATCGTTGTGCACACTATATCTCTCTATCTCATCACCTCACATGAACACTATCGAAGCAGACAAATTCATATTGACTATATAAGACGACTTCCAAGCGGGTATAACGCACACGATTTGCAGAACAAGAAACTTCGACTATGACTATGTTAAGATCGCCGTTTCACTGCCTACTTCTGAAACTTTTGTCTAGATGGCAGTGAGATGGCCGTTTGCACTAAAATATGAGAATTTTTAAGACGGTAGTGCGCCACGATATACCCCTAGTACGTATTCGTAGTTTCCTTCTTTCTAGTCAGTTCGGGCAAGTCCTCCATAGGTGTCGGAATACTAGCATCGAATCGGAATAGAATTGATCGATCAATCATAGAATATAAAAATAACACAGTTTATATTCTTGGGTTCAAATATGAATATAGTTTATATTCTTGGGTTCAAATATGGAGTGAAATTCTGGATGTGTGCTTGCTCTTACCGTCCGCGCAAAATATGTAGTATTTATAGGTCTCGATCTCGATCCAGATAATGGCTGACCTGACTTTGTTTACTATGTTTATGTTTACATCGCGAAACGTAGAACCAAAGAGTACGGGATGGTAGAACCAGAACCGAGCCGTCACGATTATCATTGTCAGAGATAAATCATGAGGGCTTTGGCAGAACGCGGGAATTTCGCAATGAATTGTTATCTACGAGAATAGTTGGAAACTCAATAGGTATCAAGTGATATCAATATCAAGCATTTCATTCAAAGCAAAAATGTTACATGTGGTCTTTTTTTACAAGCATCATCAAATCTTGCAAGTTAAATTTGACGCACTTTCTGATCGTCCGATTGATTAAAAACTTGGCAGGTGGACATGATTTTGGTGACAATGCATTATGAAATAATTAGGTTTTCGGGGTCGGAGATTATGATTCTCTTGTCAAAATTGAAAAATTCAAGATGGCGGCTCCATGGCGGACTGGTTTTGTGCTTATGATCTGATTCGATTAAAAATTAGTAGGTATCTGGGGGTTTTCGGGGTCGGAGATCATGATTCTTTTGTCAAAAATGGAAAAAATCAAAATGGTGGCAAAATAGTGTAGGTACGAGTTTTGTGATTATAGACCGATTGTATTCAAAATTGGTATCTGGTGGTTTACGGAGTCAGAGATTATGATTCTCTTGTCAAAATTAGAAAATTCAACATGACGGCTCCAAAATGGCGGACGAGTTTATTGTGATTATGGTCCGATTCTATCAAAAATTTGTAGGTATCTACGTATCTATATAGGCTTTTCGGATTCGGAGATTATGATTTTCTGTCAATATAAAAAAATTCAACATGGCGGAATAGTTTTGTGATTATGGTACGATTCTATTCAAAATTTGTATTTGTGGGTTTTCGGGGTCGGAGATTATGATGTTTTGTCAAAATTCAAAAATTCAACATGGCGGCTGAAAAATGGCGGAAGAGTTTTTTTGGTAATGGGCCCATTCTATTCGGTATCTTGGTGTTTTCGGAGTCAGAAATTATGATTTTTTGTCAAAATTCAAAAATTCAACATGTCGGCTCAAAAATGGCGGAAGAGTTTTTCTGGTAATGGGCCCATTCTATTCGGTATCTTGGTGTTTTCGGAGTCAGAGATTATGATTTTTTGTCAAAATTCAAAAATTCAACATGGCGGCTCAAAAATGGCGGAAGAGTTTTTTTTGATAATGGGACCATTCTATTCGGTATCTGATTGTTTTCGCAGTCGGAGATTATATTTTATTGTCAAAATTCAAAAATTCAACATGACTGCTCCAAAATGGCGGAGCAGAGTGGTTTTCGGAGTCGGAGATTACCTATGATTTTTTGTCAAAATTTAAAAATTCAACATGGCGGCTCAAAAATGGCGGAACAGTTTTGTGATTATGACTATTCAAAATTTGTTTTTGGGGGTTTTCGGAATCGGAGATTATAATTTTTTGTCAAAGTTCGAAAATTCAACATGGCGGCTCCAAATAAGTGGCGGACAAGTTTTGTGATTATGGTCCAATTCTATTCAAAATTGTTATGTATATATGTGGAGGGTTTTGGGGTCGGAGATTTTTTTTTTTAGTTTCACTTGTCCTAGTGTCTTGTATGATGCATGAATAAACAAGTTGAATGAATAAACAAAAAAAAAATCAAAACAAGCTTTTATTTGTTGTTACTAAAGGAAGAACTGGAAACTGGCGCGATGTCCTGTCGCTGCTTATACAGGGTGTTCATTATTGTTGCACGAAATTTCGAGGTCAGATTTGTTGAGTCGAAATATAAATAGAGTTATACTAGCTTAATTCTCGAGGAAAAAAATGGAAACCAAACCTATGCATGGCTGTTGAGAGAGAAAAATACTCTAGAAATCAATCGGATAATTATGGCAAAACAAGAACCCACTTATCGTAAATGAAATCGGTTGAAGTTCAGAAAAAAATTGTACACCCTGTAGGTACCTATCTCGGAACGAATCATTTCCAGAAATTATATTCATACGAACTTTGTTCATATTTTGGCCCATAAAATCTGATCTTGAAGTTTCATCCAACAATAATGACACACCCTGTATAGACATTGCAGAAGGCAGAACCGACCGTACGATCAGCGGCTCCGATCGAATGCGAAGAAACAAAAGGATTGCACCTATACCTATTCGCATATTTATTTTGTATTGGCTATAAACTCATTCTGAATTATTTTTCAGTTATACGATGAACTGATGTTCATCATATATAAAACCCAATCACGAATCTGTGATTAGAGGTTTTTAGAAAGAGAATGGAAATTCTCAATTTCAGAAGATTTTAATTTTCAAATTATTTTTTCGTGTGTGTTCAATAGATGTAATTCAATGTTTATCGTTGGCATTAGCCGGGAAAGTAGTTGTTTTCTGTTGAATATACCTACCGATGAAGAATTCATATTTTCACTAGATAGAGAATGCAAATTCTCAATATTTTTCTTGATAAGTTTTATATTTTCTTCATTTCCATAATATATCTGAGAATATTCCTTTCCAAAAAAAACATTCTGAATTACTTTATTCGATATCGGCTTCCAGGATGTTAGTATATTGTATAAACCATGGTTGTACATTTTCTGACTATTACATGTATACTAAACACAACACCAAATTTGTGTAAGGCATTTGAAGAGATTGAAATGTAGTATTATTTTGAATAGTATCACAATAGGTATTATACCTACCTACCTAATAGGTATTTATTTTCATCTCTACTCGTCGGGTGTATGACATATTCTTTGTTCGAAACCAAGCCGCCAACACGTGTTCTTGTGACAAAATTGCTGTAGGTAGAGAGGTACTAATAATAATAATAATAATAATAATAATAATAATAATAATAATAATAATAGTATAACGGATGTGTGGAGTGGTCACTGGTCACCCTAAAGCTCGACTCTGCGTTGGAGGCCGCAGAGTCGTGACTGGAATTTGAATAATTTCAAATTTCATAATAATAATAATACTTATAATTTATTCACCTAAGTAAAGAAAATACACAATGGGTAACAAGGGTATATACATAAATAACAAGTGAATAAATAGGTATCCACAAAGGGATGAAGTCCTGTACGTGGATGGTATGAACATAATATAATATATGCGCGGTAAGTAAAATAAACATTCTATCGATAAACAAAAAAAGTAGAATGAACAATACACATATACATATAAAGGTGACTTTCAGTTCAAATCATCGACCGATAATACTTTTTCTTACGACCATCTATGAAAACAGCGGATAGGTACCTATTACCACACTGTTATGTTATTTGGAAAGTAGCACATTTCAATATTGTAACATATTTTTATCCCACTGAATACAGTTGATTTATTGAAAATTTGATAGTTCTACAAATTTTTCCTTTCCCTTTTACTTTTTTAGGAACTATCTAGGGAGTTCTAGATAGCTCTCGAAGATTTATACAAAATATTCCCCAAGCATTTTATGAAAAAAAATATATTTTGCAAATTATTCAATAATATTCACTTTTCAAAAATATTGTCATCCAATGAAAAATTCAGAAAATATCACAGTACTGAAAGGGGTTCTAGGTAGCGCTAGAAGAGTTCTACAAATTATTCTCAAAGTGTTTTATGGAAAAAGTTATATTTTGCAAATTATTCCATAATATAGGATCCTATATTTTCATTATCAAATGAAAAATTCAAGAAATATCACAGTTCTGAAGAGAGTTCTAGGTAGCGCTCCGAGAGTTCTACAAAGTATTCCCAAAGTATTTCATGAAAAAAATTAAATTTCGCAAATTACTCAATAATATTGGGTGCTCACTTTTCAATTCCACTGCTGATCATTTGCACCTCTTTGAAGTTTCACAAATTTACACTCTTGCTGAATGATTATATTTCACTAAAGTCCGTTCAACAACTGTACAGTGTGCAAATTCATGGTTTTGAAGCAGTAACATGTCCAAACCTGAGCTCATGTCATAGTGACAGAACTGATTGTCCTCTTGTTAGAAATTCCACTTCTTTGTACAACTATAGATCCATTTGCTCTGTAGACATGGAGAATGACAAAGTCTTCAACTTCTTCTCCTAATGCATGAAAGCGAAATAAAAGTCTATATAGACAGTCTGTTGAGCTTGTCCTATTCTTCATCAGAGGCATACTTGAGATTCTGCCCTGCTACTTCCCAGGTAGCACAGGTTAGTGGAATGACGTCAAAATGACTTTTTTTTTAGGTCATTATTGGTCAATGACGTCCTCGACTTCAGAGGGACCTAAAAATGACGTCATATTTCATGACGTCTTATTGACGTTCAATATTGGACGTCTTAATGACGTCCCTACAAAGTCGTATATTCGACCAAATAAGAAAAATCAGTCGCTTTCTTACTTTTTCATCGTTTGTTAATTGTACGTACTAAATTTGTGTTTGTATATAGAGTGTTTTCGTGAGTACTGATGAACAAATTTATTTTCAGCCAAATTATGCATTTTTGAGGAATCTGCTGAAAACGGTCGATTTTCATTTTCAATTTGCCATATATGTATTTATGAGAAAAATTGAATGTACATACATGATGATCCACGTTTGAGTTATGACCATAACGACAATTTTTTTGAATAGAGCACCTTATATATATATTACTCAATCTTTGGAATAACCATGGGAAGCGGAATTCGAAAATGTTTAACACAATCATGTGGATTGTATAGGTAAGTGCGTCCAATAAATGAGATGCTCTCGTGAAGTAGTGGATAAATTCATTATTATCCAATATCTATCTATCTTATATATTTCTGAGAAAACAGGAGAGGCTTTTATTTCTAATTCCTCATTTATTTATACGGAGGAATCATCAAGGAGAGGCTTTTATTTCTAATTCCTCATTTATTTATACGGAGGAATCATCAAATATACCACATTTTTCAAACGGATAAATATTATTGAATTTTCGTAATCAAATGTATATCGCACAAAGGGTTTGTATACAGGGCGTTCGTTAAATTCAGTTCTCTCGTAAAATTGGATCGCCATTAAAATATATAGATGACGTAATTTCTCCTACACGAATCATTCTGTATATATTGATTTAATATGAGATAAAGCTTGAATGAAGATGAAATTCTACGGCTTCGAGCATTATTCTCTGAAAAAAAAAATGTTTTTTTAATTTTCAACAAATTTATTCGCAACTTCGCAATAGAACTTAATTCAACGAACGCACTGTATACAGACTCATATATTTTTGAATCCAGCTTTGAATAGAGACTCCAAAAATCGAATAATTTATAGGGTGTTCCTTTGAAAAATTGGTCGTGGACGTTGTAACTCAAACTTGAATCACCCTGTATATTCAATTTTTTCTCAATATTGTTGGTGATTTAAAATAAAAATCGACCTATTTTGGGAGATTCCTCAGCAAGGAATTGTATGGTTATAATAGTACATTGATTGCATGACTACTTTATTTTCTTCACGCGAGATGACTCAATTTAACGGACACACTGTATACAAACCCTATGTGTAATATATTTTTAAATTCAGATTTCCATGAATATTTCAAAAATTGAATGTATCTTATAAAGGTTATTATTATTGTTTCCAATTGAAAAAATTGCCTTAACTTAAACGTGGATCACCCTGTATATATATGATTCTTACTTTCAAATGTGGCAAATCGGAAATAAAATCGACCTGCTGCAGAGGATTTTTCAGAAATGGATAGTTTAGCTAAAAATAAGTTTATTAGCTTACATCTCGCCGACGCTCGCTACATAATTTTAGGTACAAATACGAGTAGCTAACGATATTCTCATATAAAGATTCATAGGTAGTAGCGATAGCGCTAGGATTCAACAGGACTGCCCGGGAGGACCATCAACCAAGTTACCACAACGTATAGTTACAATCAAAGGTTTGTGGTGTATTATCATGTACCAATAATACCGTATATATATAAACCTCCTAATTTTTTTTATTTCGTCCTTTATTGGTCATTCTGCGACGTCATTATGACGTCTAAGTATGACGTCATATGGCTGTGACATTTTGACGTCATTATAGGGTCTCTCAGACGTCATTTTTGGACGTCCACTTCGTCATTTTATGACCAAAAAATGACGTCAATTGGACGTCACTCTGCTACCTGGGTTTTTATTTCATCCCTAAATGTTGTACCACTAGAAGGGAAGTAGGTACTTGTTGAACGGTTGTCCACTATTTCTAGCACAAAAATCTGCAATGGTGATGAATGTTTGGGGTGTGTAGATAATAATGGCTCCATGCAATATGATGATACATCAGTTGGTGAAGATTTCTCACTTCTTCAGTGCACCCACATCAAAATGTAAGTGCATGCTTGCAGCCACCTACGAGACAATAACAACTATAAAACTGCATATAATTTTTGCACAACCACTTACCTACCTGATGAAGCAACACAGTCATAGCAACACAGTCATTGAGTCATTGCAGATGTCATTTATCACTTGTTCTTCTGTCTCATCGGATCGGCAATAAACTGAACTGAATGATTATTTTGGAACAGACTGCGGTTTGGGCATACCTTTCACTGTTCGCCTCTTTTCCTCGCCCCGGCTCTTTTCAGCACTATATACCTAATGGCATTATAACTATATGCCTCACGAGTATTCCTATAAGATGAGAAATTAATGAAATATTTTTTTCCAAAGATACCTATGATTTCAATTCCACCAAACAAAAACATAACCTCTAAATGAGATATCTGAAAACGCCTTTTCATACTAAAAAAAAACATACTCGGGGTACTTTCAATATCGAAATCCAAGTGTTTACTTACTTTATTGCTTTCACATTCTGGAATTCACCTGCGTTGAAGCGATTATCATTTTTGATGAATTCCAACAATAATAGTCCAACTTGAAACTTGACTCAAATGTAAACAATGTCACAAATATAATGAGTTCTGAGGTCACGATTCTACGGACCAAACAAAGCGTTTCGGTTTCCATTTGAATTTATTTCAAATACGAAAAATTTTAAAATTTCCTTTTAGGCTCAAACGTAGGTAATATCATATAAAAAACGCGGAACGACGCGATCGCCATCTGTTGGTTTTATGTGAATACAACATCTCATGAAATTTCAGTTAGCAGTGCCGAAGTTGCAAGATTACAGAATTACAGCAAGATGAGTGTGTACCGCCATCTATTAGGTAGGGTCCGAACCGGTCCGAACTACCAAATTCATGTTTCCTACTTCATCTTCGAAGGATATTGCAACGAAACCAAACCTAATAATCGAAAAATGGCGTCCTTGTGTCAAATTTCAGGTTTTTGTTCGAATGGAGACATTCCAGGAGCTGATATTTTGGTAACGCATTCCTAAATTTTGGTTCCATACAATGAGGTAATTTTATTAAAATCTGAGACACAAAAATTTACAATGTTTACATTTTTCAAAGACCCCTAACTTTTTTCAATGGACGAGTTTTGACTCCGAAAAATACTGATTCCCTAATTCGAACCTTCCTCTTTACGATAATTCAATTAGTTTTGAGATTGAATTCATGACAAGGCCAGAAAGGTCAAATGAAAAAGGGTCTGCTAAACCATTTTAGTGAAACCCTCCTCTTAACACTGTAACCCTGCAATCTAACATCTGACATGCATACAGTCGGAGATGATACGATGGCAGTGACCGTATGAGACGACTCTGAAGAGAATATACCGAGAACAATAGGCAAATGAAGATACATCGACTTCATCGTTGTGCACACTATATCTCTCTATTATATCATCTCATATACACTATTGGAGCAGACAAGTTTGCATTGACCATATAAGATAACTCCCAAACGAGTATAATGCACACAGCTTGCAGAACAAGACACTTTGACTCCGACTATGTTCACACTGTTACTCTGCAGTCTTGCATCTGACATGCATACAGTTGAAGCAGATACGATTGCAGTGACCGTATAAGACGACTCTGGAGGGAATATAACGAGTACAATAGGCGAATGAAGATATATCGACTTCATTGTTGTGCACACTGTATCTCTCTATCATATCATCTCAAATAGACACTATTGACGCAGACAAGTTCGCAATGACCATAAAGGACGACTTCCAAGCGGGTATAACGCACACAGTTTGCAGAACAAGACACTTTGACTCCGACTATGTTTACACTGTAACTCTGCAGTCTTGCATCTGACATTCATACAGTTGAAGCAGATTCTATTGCAGTGACCGTATGAGACAACTCTGAAGGGAATATAACGAGTACAATAGGCGAGTGGAGATACATCGACTTCATCGTTGTGCACACTGTTTCTCTTTATCATATCATCTCATGGACACTATTGAAGCAGACAAGTTCGCATTGACCATATAAGATGACTTCCAAGCGGGTATAACGCACACAGCTTGCAGAACAAAAAACTCCGACTTTGACTATGTTTACATTGTATTTCTGCAGTCTAGCATGTGACATGCATAAGGTTGAAGCAGATACGATGGCAGTGACCGTATGAGATAACTTTGAAGGGTATATAACGAGTACAACAGACGAATGGAGATACATCGACTTCATCGTTGTGCACACTATATCTCTCTATCCTATCATCTCACATGGACAATATTGAAGCAGACGAGTTCACATTGACCATATTAGAGGGCTTTCAAGCTGGTATAAAACACACAAATTGTAGGTCAAGAAACTTCGACTTCGACTATGTTTACGCTGTAACTCTGCAGTCTAGCATCTGACATTCATACAGTTGAATCATATTCCACTGCAGTGTTCATATAAGACGACATTGAAGGGTATATGATGAGTACAAAAGACAAATGAAGATACATCGACTTCATCGTTGTGCCCACTTCATCTCTCTATCCTTTCATCTTGACTTGACACTATTGAGTAGACAAGTTTGCATTGACCATATTAGACGACTTCCAAACGGGTATAGCTCACACAGCTTGCAGAACGAGGAACTCCGACTCTGACTATATTCACACTGTAACTCTGCAGTTCAGCATCTGACATTCATACAGTTGAAGCAGATACGATGGCAGTGACCGTATAAGACGACTTGGTGGGGTTTATAACGAGTACAATAGGCAAATGGGGATACATCGACATCATCGTTGTGCACACTATATCTCTCTATCCTATCATCTCACATGGATGCTATTGAAGCAAACAAGTTCACGATGACTATATAAGATGACTTCCATAATGGTATAACGCACACAACTTGCAGAACAAGAGACTTCGACTACGACTTTGTTAACACGGAAACTCTGCAGTCTAGCATCTGACATGCATACAGTTGAAGCTGATATGATCGCAGATGAGGATACATCGACTTCATCGGAGTGCATACTGTATCTCTCTATCCTATCATCTCACATGGATACTATTGAAGCAGACGAGTTCGCAATGCTCATATGAGATGACTTTCAAGCGGGTATTACGCACACAACTTGCAGAACAAGAAACTTAGATTTCGACTTTGTTCACACTGTAACTCTGCAGTCTAGCATCTGACATGCATACAGTTGATGCAGATACGATTGCAGTGACCGTATAAGACGACTCTGAACTGAATATAACGAGTACAATAGGCAAATGGGGATACATCGACTTCATCGTTGTGCACACTATATCTCTCTATCCTATCATCTCACATGGATGCTATTGGAGCAGACAAGTTCACGATGACCATATAAGATGACTTCCAGAATGGTATAACGCACACAACTTGCAGAACAAGAAACCCCAACATCGACTATGTTTACATTGTAACTCTGCAGTATATCATCTGGCATGCATACAGTTGGAGCAGATACGACTGCAGTGACCATATGAGACGACTTTAAAGGGTATATAGCGAGTACAACAGGTAAATGGGGATATATCGACTTCATCGTTGTGCACACTATATCTCTCTATCTCATCACCTCACATGAACACTATTGAAGCAGAAAAATCCACATTGACTATATAAGACGACTTCCAAGCGGGTATAACAAAAAGGATTTGCAGAACAAGAAACTTCGACTCCGACTATGTTTACACTGTAACCCTGCAATCTAGCATCTGACATGCATACAGTCGGAGATGATACGATGGCAGTGACCGTATGAGACGACTCTGAAGGGGATATACCGAGAACAATAGGCAAATGAAGATACATCGACTTCATCGTTGTGCACACTATATCTCTCTATCATATCATCTCACATAGACACTATTGGAGCGGACAAGTTTGCATTGACCATATAAGATAGTAGTAGTAGGACTATGTTCACACTGTTACTCTGCAGTCTTGCATCTGACATGCATACAGTTGAAGCAGATACGATTGCAGTGACCGTATAAGACGACTCTGGAGGGAATATAACGAGTACAATAGGCGAATGAAGATATATCGACTTCATTGTTGTGCACACTGTATCTCTCTATCATATCATCTCAAATAGACACTATTGAAGCAGACAAGTTCGCAATGACCATATAAGACAACTTCCAAGCGCTGTAACTCTGCAGTCTAGCATCTGACATTCATACAGTTGAATCATATTCCATTGCAGTGTTCATATAAGACGACATTGAAGGGTATATGATGAGAACAAAAGACAAATAAAGATACACCGACTTCATCGTTGTGCCCACTTCATCTCTCTATCCTTCCATCTTGACTTGACACTATTGAGTGAACAAGTTTGCATTGACCATATTAGACGACTTCCAAGCGGGTATAACTCACACAGCTTGCAGAACGAGGAACGCCGACTCTGAATATATTCACGCTGTAACTCTGCAGTTCAGCATCTGACATTCATACAGTTGAAGCAGATACGATGGCAGTGACCGTATAAGACGACTTTGGGGGGTATATAACGAGTACAATAGGCAAATGGGAATTCATCGACTTATTCGTTGTGCACACTATATCTCTCTATCCTATCATCTCACATGGATGCTAATGGAGCAAACAAATTCACAATGACCATATAAGATGACTTCCAGAATGGTATAACGCACACAACTTGCAGAACAAGAGACTTCGACTACGACTATGTTAACACAGAAACTCTGCAGTCTAGCATCTGACATGCATACAGTTGAAGCTGATATGATCGCAGATGAGGATACATCGACTTCATCGGAGTGCATACTGTATCCCTCTATCCTATTATCTCACATGGATACTATTGAAGCAGACCAGTTCGCAATGCTCATATGAGATGACTTTCAAGCGGGTATAACGCACACAGCTTGCAGAACAAGAAACTTCGACTTCGACTTTGTTTACATTGTAACATTGCAGTCTAGCATCTGACATGCATACAGTTGAAGCAGATATGATCGTCTAACATTGGACGACTTTGGAGGGTATATTGCAAATACAATAGGCATATGAAGATACATCGACTTCATCGGTATGCGCACTCTATCGCTTCATCCTATCATCTCACATGGATACTATTGAAGCAGGCGAGTTCGCGATGCCCATATGAGACGACTTCCAAGCCGTATAACACACACAACTTGCACAACATGAAACTTCGACTTCGACTATGTTTACACTGTAACTGTGCCGTCTAGCATCTGACATGCATACAGTTTTTTTTTTTTTTTTTTTTTATCGCTTGGAGCGCACGAAAGGGAATCCCTATGATGTTCAAAGAACATCGTGCGTTCCTATGGAGGATTGGGATAGGAGGTGGGTATTGAATTTTTTTTTCGAACTTCTGGAAATTATATGTTGTTGAGAATACTTCCTCAGGCAATGAATTCCAGAGCCTAGCCGTTCTATGGATGAAGGAGTTTTGATAAAGTGAAGAAGATACGATGACAGTGAATATATAAGACAACTTTGAAGGGTATATACAAAGAAGAATGGGCAGATGAATATACATAGACTTCATCGAAGTGAACACTCTATCTCTCTATCTTATCATCCCTCATGGATACTATTAAAGCAGACAAGTTCGCAATGATCATACCAGACGACTTCCAGGCAGGCATAACGCACACAGCTTGCAGAACAAGAAAATTCGACTTCGACTATGTTTACACTGTAACTCTGCCGTCGAGCATCTGACATGCATACAGTTGAAGCATTACGATGGCAGTGACCCTATGAGACGACTCTGAAAGGTATACAACGAGTTCAATAGACAAATGAAGTTACATTTACTTCATCGGTGTGCACACTCTATCTCTCTATCCCATTGTCTCACATGGATACTTTTGAAGCGAACGAGTTCGCATTGCCCATATGAGACGACTTCCAAGCGGGTATAACGCACACAACTTGCAGAAGAAGAAACTTCGACTACAACTATGTTCACACAGAAACTCTGCAGTCTAGCATCTGACATGCATTCAGTTGAAGCAGATATCATCGCAGTGACCATATAAGACGACTCTGGAGGGAATATAGGATGTACAATAAGCAGATGAAGATACAACGACTTCATCGAAGTGCACTCTCTATCTCTCCATCCTAGCATCTCACATAGATACAATTGATGCAGACGAGTTCGCAATGCCCATATGAGACGACTTCTGAGTGAGTATAACGCACACAACTTGCAGAACAAGAAATTTCGACTTCGACTATGTTTTTCACTGTAACTCTGCAGTCTAGCATCTGACTTACATACAGTTGAAGCAAGAACGATTGCAGTGACCAAATAAGATGACTCTGAAGGAATTATAACGGGTACAATAGGCAAATGAAGATACATCGACTTCATCGTTGTGCACACTATATCTCTCTATCCTTTTATCTTACATGGACACTACTGAAGCATTCGAGTTCGCAAAGACCATATAAGACGACTTCCAAGCAGGTAAACCGTACACAGCTTTCAGAACAAGAAACCCCAACTTCGACTATGTTTACATTGTAACTCTGCAGTATAACATCTGGCATGCATACAGTTGGAGCAGATACGACTGCAGTGACCATATGAGACGACTTTACAGGGTATATAGCGAGTACAACAGGTAAATGGGGATATATCGACTTCATCGTTGTGCACAGTATATCTCTCTATCTCATCACCTCACATGAACACTATTGAAGCAGACAAATTCACATTGACTTTATAAGACGACTTCCAAGCGGGTATAACGCACACGATTTGCAGAACAAGAAACTTCGACTCCGACTATGTTTACACTGTAACCCTGCAATCTAGCATCTGACATGCATACAGTCGGAGATGATACGTTGGCAGTGACCGTATGCACACTATATCTCTCTATCATATCATCTCACATAGACACTATTGGAGCGGACAAGTTTGCATTGACCATATAAGATAGTAGTAGTAGTAGTAGTAGGACTATGTTCACACTGTTACTCTGCAGTCTTGCATCTGACATGCATACAGTTGAAGCAGATACGATTGCAGTGACCGTATAAGACGACTCTGGAGGGAATATAACGAGTACAATAGGCGAATGAAGATATATCGACTTCATTGTTGTGCACACTGTATCTCTCTATCATATCATCTCAAATAGACACTATTGAAGCAGACAAGTTCGCAATGACCATATAAGACGACTTCCAAGCATGTATAACGCACACAGTTTGCAGAACAAGACACTTCGACTCCGACTATGTTTACACTGTAACTCTGCAGTCTTGCATCTGACATGCATACAGTTGAAGCAGATACCATTGCAGTGACCGTATGAGACAACTCTGAAGGGAATATAACGAGTACAATAGGCGAGTGGGGATACATCGACTTCATCGTTTTGCACACTGTTTCTCTTCATCATATCATCTCATGGACACTATTGAAGCAGACAAGTTCGCATTGACCATATAAGAAGACTTCCAAGCGGGTATAACGCACACAGCTTGCAGAACAAAAAACTCCGACTTTGACTATGTTTACATTGTATTTCTGCAGTCTAGCATGTGAAATGCATAAGGTTGAAGCTGATACGATGGCAGTGACCGTATGAGATAACTTTGAAGGGTATATAACGAGTACAACAGACGAATAGGGATACATCGACTTCATCGTTGTGCACACTATATCTCTCTATCCTATCATCTCACACGGACAATATTGAAGCAGACGAGTTCACATTGACCATATCAGACGGCTTTCAAGCTGGTGTGAGACACACAAATTGTAGGTCAAGAAACTTCGACTTCGACTATGTTTACGCTGTAACTCTGGAGTCTAGCATCTGACATTCATACAGTTGAATCATATTCCATTGCAGTGTTCATATAAGACGACATTGAAGGGTATATGATGAGTACAAAAGACAAATAAAGATACATCGACTTCATCGTTGTGCCCACTTCATCTCTCTATCCTTTCATCTTGACCTGACACTATTGAGTAGACAAGTTTGCATTGACCATATTAGACGACTTCCAAGCGGGTATAACTCACACAGCTTGCAGAACGAGGAACTCCGACTCTGAATATATTCACACTGTTACTCTGCAGTTCAGCATCTGACATTCATACAGTTGAAGCAGATACGATGGCAGTGACCGTATAAGACGACTTTGGGAGGTATATAACGAGTACAATAAGCAAATGGGGATACATCGACTTCATCGTTGTGCACACTATATCTCTCTATCCTATCATCTCACATGGATGGTATTGAAGCAAACAAGTTCACAATGACCATATAAGATGACTTCCAGAATGGTATAACGCACACAACTTGCAGAACAAGAGACTTAGACTACGACTATGTCAACACAGAAACTCTGCAGTCTAGCATCTGACATGCATACAGTTGAAGCTGATATGATCGCAGATGAGGATACATCGACTTCATCGGAGTGCATACTGTATCTCTCTATCCTATCATCTCACATGGATACTATTGAAGCAGACGAGTTCGCAATGCTCATATGAGATGACTTTCAAGTGGGTATAACGCACACAACTTGCAGAACAAGAAACTTAGATTTCGACTTTGTTCACACTGTAACTCTGCAGTCTAGCATCTGACATGCATACAGTTGAAGCAGAAACGATTGCAGTGATCGTATAAGACGACTTTGAAGGGTTTATGACGGGTACAATAGGCAAATGAAGATACATCACTTCATCGTTGTGCACACTATACCTCTCTATCCAATCATCTTACATGGACACTATTGAAGCAGACAAGTTCGCAATGACCATATGAGACGACTTTCAAGCAGGTTCAAAGAACAGATTGCAGAACAAGAAACCCCGACTTTGACTATGTATACACTGTAACTCTGCAGTATAACATCTGAAATGCATATAGTTGAAGCAGATACGACAACTGTGAAGGGTATATAGCTTGTACAACAGGCTAATGGGGATATATCGACTTCATCGTTGTGCGCACTATATCTTTCTATACTATCATCTCACATGGACAATATTGGAGCAGACAAGATTACATTGACCTCATAAGACGACTTCCAAGCTGGTATATCGCTCACAGCTTGCAGGTCACGAAACTTTGACTTCGACTATGATTACATTGTAACTCTGCAGTCTGGCATCTGACATGCATACAGTTGAAGCATATACGATTGCTGTGACCGAATAAGACGACATTGAAGGGTATATTACGAGTTCAATAGGCAAATGGAGATATATCGACTTCATCGTTTTGCACACTATATCTCTCTATCCTATCATCTTACCTTGACAGAATTGAGTACACAAGTTTGCATTGACCATATGAGACGACTCCCAAGCGGATATAACTCACACAGCTTGCAGATTATGGAACTCCGACTTTGACTATGATTACACTGAAACTCTGCCGTACAGCATCTGACATGCATACAGTTGAAGCAGATACGATGGCAGTGACCGTATAAGACGACTCTGAAGGGTATATATTGGGTACAATAGGCAGATGGGGATACATCGACTTCATCGTTGTGCACACTCTATCTCTCTATCCTATCATCTCACATGGATACTATTGAAGCAGACGAGTTCGCAATGCTCATATGAGATGTTTTCTGAGCGACTATAACGCACACAACTTACAGAACAAGAAACTTCGACTTCGACTATGTTCACACTACAACACTGCAGTCTAGCATCTGACATGCATACAGTTGATGTAGTAAAGATTGCAGTGATAGTATAAGACGACTTTGAAGGGTTTATAAAAGGTACAATAGGCAAATGAAGATACATCGACTTCATCGTTGTGCACACTTCACCTCTTAATCCAATCATCTCACATGGTTACTATTGAAGCAGACAAGTTCGCAATGACCATATGAGACGACTTTCGAGCAGGTTTAAAGCACACAGCTTGCAGAACAAGAAACCCCGACTTTGACTATGTTTACACTGTAACTCTGCAGTGTACCATTTGACATGCATACAGTTGAAGCAGATACGACAACAGTGACCATATGAGACGACTTTGAAGGGTATATAGCTTGTACAAAAGGCTAATGGGGATATATCGACTTCATCGTTGTGCACACTATATCTTTTTATACTATCATCTCACATGGACAATATTGGAGCAGACAAGATAACATTGACCTCATAAGACGACTTTCAAGCTGGTAAATCGCTCACAGCTTGCAGGTCACGGAACTTTGACTACGACTATGATTACATTGTAACTCTGCAGTCTAGCATCTGACATGCATACAGTTGAAGCATATACGATTGCTGTGACCGAATTAGACGACATTGAAGGGTATATTACGAGTTCAATAGGCAAATGGAGATATATCGACTTCATCGTTGTGCAGACTATATCTCTCTATCCTATCATCTTACCTTGACAGTATTGGGTACACAAGTTTGCATTGACCATATGAGACGACTCCCAAGCGGATATAACTCACACAGCTTGCAGATTATGGAACTCTGACTTTGACTATGATTACACTGAAACTCTGCCGTACAGCATCTGACATGCATACAGTTGAAGCAGATACGATGGCAGTGACCGTATAAGACGACTCTGAAGGGTATATATTGGGTACAATAGGCAAATGTGGATACATCGACTTCATCGTTGTGCATACTCTATCACTCTATCCTATCATCTCACATGGATACTATTGAAGCAGACGAGTTCGCAATGATCATATGAGATGTTTTCTGAGCGACTATAACGCACACAACTTACAGAACAAGAAACTTCGACTTCGACTATGTTTACACTACAACACTGCAGTCTAACATCTGACATGCATACAGTTGATGCAGAAACGATTGCAGTGATAGTATAAGACGACTTTGAAGGGTTTATGAAAGGTACAATAGGCAAATGAAGATACATCGACTACATCGTTGTGCACACTTTACCTCTTCATCCAATCATCTCACATGGATACTATTGAAGCAGACAAGTTCGCAATGACCATATAGGACGGCTTCCAAGCAAGTTCAACGCACACAGCTTGCAGAATAAGGAAACACGACTTTGACTATGTTTACACTGTAACATCAGTATAACATCTGACATGCAAACAGTTGAAGCAGATACGACTACTGTGACCATATGAGACGACTTTGAAGGGTATATAGCGAGTACAACAGGCTAATGGGGATATATCGACTTCATCGTTGTGCACACTATATCTTCCTATCCTATCATCTCACATGGACAATATTGAAGCTGACAAGTTCACATTGACCATATCAGACGACTTCCAAGCTGGTATTACGCACACAGCTTGCAGGTCTAGCAACTTCAACTTCGAATATGTTCACACTGTAACTCTGCAGTCTAGCATCTGACATGCATCAAGTTGAAGCAGGAACGATTGCAGTTATCGTATGAGACGAGTTTGAAGGTTTCATAACAGGTACAACAAGCAAATAACGATACATCGACTCCATCTTTGTGCACATTATACCTCTTCATCCAATCATCTTACATGGACACTATTGAAGCAGACAAGTCAGTAAATATATATAAGGAATCCTAGACCAGGCATCACGGCATCAGACAGCCAATCAGAGCACTCCATTCAATCCCCCCTAATTAATCAATCACCCCATGAAAAAAAGCACCATATGCTCTGATTCATTAACCATTAAGTACTTGAGAACACGTGCACTCAGTCTTATTCACTTATATGCGGGTTAAGCGTGGGTCATCACAATGATGCGGGTATAGTATGAGTCATCCGAATAATGCGGGTATAGTATGAGTCATCAGAATAATGCGGGCAGCAGATGCGGGTATCTAGTGTTTGGTTTCGCAAATATGCGGGCAGCGGGTGCGCATGCGGGTACCCTTCTACTGAACGATATGCAATCGGGTAAGAGCCAGCGTTCTTCAGTTCAGTCTTGAGCAAGCCTCAGTCCTCAAGTTTCTCCAGCGGGTTAGGACTGGTGTATTCCAGTTCAGTCTTGAGCTGGTCTCAGTTCATACGTTTCTTCAACACGTTCGAGTTCACTAAGTTATAATGAAGTGCGGTTATTGTGGCAATGAATGTTCTTCAACGAGCTCTTTATTCCGGCATGTACGCAAAAATTGCGGGAATAATCGAGATGTGAATGGATCACCGGCCAAGAAGATAAAGCCCAATAGTGTGGACGATCAGCAAGCATCTACTTCGGACAACACATTGTTCAACTATTTTCCTATGCAGGAACCTAATACTCAGGGCGCTGCAAAGCAGTTCTGACCGAATATTTGGGGACTCATCATAGCCTGAAGATAAATTTGGAACTATTCGGATTGTATATCATACCAGAGAAGGAACTATCTGATATTGAGTCCTTCAACACCGAAAATAAAACCCTGACAAAATCATCCAACATTGAGCACGATTATGATGACTTCAAGGAAGAAATGATTGTGAAGGCGTCAGAGTTTCAAGAACGGGATTCTGGGTGAATATTGAAACATGCCATGTTTTTGGATGTGAATATTGATAAATTCCCATCAATTTCGGCCTCTTCATACATCAAACTGTCCAGAGCTATAGAATCCGAACATGCGGTTCTGAATATTCGAAATAAGGACAGAGCCTGCTTCGCATGGTCCATCAATGCTGCGATTTTTCCTGCAGACGATCATCCAATGAGAACGTCATCATATCCACATTACAATACCCTGTTGAATTTCCAAGGACTCGACTTTCCCATGAAATTGGAGGATGTTCCAAAGTTCGAGCGACTCAACAATATCTCAGTTGATGTGTTCGGTCTTGAATCGTCTTTCAAGGATAGAAAGATTGTTACAAGTCATATTTTTGTTACAATATAGACTGTATCATTTACTTAAGGCCAAATTTGCAATGACAATTTATCACTCCATATCG
Source organism: Phaedon cochleariae (assembly GCA_918026855.4). NCBI lineage: Eukaryota > Metazoa > Arthropoda > Insecta > Coleoptera > Chrysomelidae > Phaedon > Phaedon cochleariae. The sequence goes on along the minus strand of OU896722.1, from coordinate 12,379,024 downwards.
CAATATTTCACCTTGTAATTTCCCAGCACGATTATTCAACCTCTTTTGGCTGTATTCAATAGAATCGGTGTTGACTAGTCAATTTGATCATCTAGTATATTCTTCCGTGCTCTCTGTTCCTCTGTGAAGCATCTGAGCAGTTCAGTTATCCTGACTACGAAATAAGTGAGTTGCTCTGCTTTCCTAGAGAGGCTACCTAGCCACCATATTGCTGTTCAATTGTGTTGCTATAAATAATCGAGATCTGGTTGGAACGGTTTGTGAAAAGAGGTTTCTTATATTTGTATAGTTTGAAACAGATCCACTGTTAGTGGGATCAATTGCCTTCTCCACGTGAAGTATATTTTGGTCTCTGGTTTTGGGACAAAATACCCTGATTGTAGGGGATTAATTCAACCTCTTCCACCAGCCACGTACAAGCCCGCACATCAACCAAAGGTATGTCACTGCTGTTATAATTGTCTTCAATAGGTCTAGGAACACTGGTTCATATTGATGATTTTTCAGGGCTTTTATTTTTCTCCTTATCCGTTGTCTAATGTTTTTGTGGGCATCAATCCCATGGTGAACTGACAGTCCCTATGTGTGACACCTGGTTCATCGTTGTTGTATTTGGAAGCCACAGGGTGTTCGCTGTTGTTGAGCTGCTACCCTGCGGAGTTATCGTCTGGATCTACCTGTATAAATACTTATTGAATGAGTAACCTGTCTGCAATTTGGTAAGCTCTTTCCGATTACGCTACCTACGTGAAAACTACCACCAAACTCCTGTGAAGATTTTACCACTACACTGCAAAATCTTATATTTTACGTAACCTTCAATAATATTCAACTTACATTGAAAAATCAGGTTTTCAATACATTTGTACACCACAGTGATCACCTCGGTATCTATTTGTTCGGCAATGAATAACATTTCAGTATAACCTTTTGGATATTTTGAACCTTACTGTTACGTAACATTGTCCATTATTAACTTGTGAATTATTAGATTTTCGCAGTTTTAGTAAATGATACAGACAACTCTTGGATCATAATTTCACCCTCCCAACCGTACTCACCCCAGTGTCCCACTGAGTTAGTCAGTGTCTAATTTCCACTACATATAATTGGGCACTTTAAATACTATAATCTTTGGTTGAGGGTATTCAGCCTAAACCAGTGTTTGTGTAAAACACCTATTAATTATTAAATGGTAACAAATGGCGCCCAACCATTTCAGTTGACACTAGGGTGAATATTGCTCAAGTGGATTGGTGGTAGTTGATATTTGCATTTATATCAGTTCATATATTTTCTCTCTGAAATTTGAAGATATATAGTCATTGATATTTCGGGGTGGTCCAGTTAAGTAGTTGGTTTTTGGCCGTGTCCGGATTTGATTTTAGGTTTCGTTGGATATCCATTTATTTAATTTTTTTCGAAGAAAGAAGGGGGTTTTGTGAAATTATAGCAAAGTGATTCTGTTCAGTTCAGTGATTTGTCATATATATCAATTCAATTAGGTGAATTCTGATACCTACTTGTTATTAGTTTTTTTTTTCTGCAAACATGGATGTCAATAGGTTGATGAACTCACATATGAGTTACTGGTTCGGGGATCAGAGTTGGGTAATGGTACAGTGCAAGAAAAAAGATCCTTATTGAGAAAGGCTTTGCGTGCAGAGGCTGAGGGTAGTCCAGGTTACGGAACAATGAGTTTCGACTCAATGAATGAGATTGCGATATGTGGTGGTAAATTGGATGAACTACTAGGCAGCATTGATGAGTTTGATCATAATAATAGGGAAAATGAATTTCGTAAAATCAAAACACGACTTTTACATGTTCAGGGTAGGTTAATACGGATAAATCCTGGAAATTCTTCGATTTTGGCTGAGAGAAATGGCTTACTTGGTGCAGCCGATAAACTTCAACTTTCATTAGATCGGGTGTATGCTTTGACAGTTTTTTCTGGCAAAAATACTCAGATTAGAAATACAATTTTAGACCAACCAGTGGTAACTGCTAATTTTACGCTAATTGATGAACCTATCTGTTTGTTGCCCAAAATAGTACCTAGGCTTAGCACAAGCTTCATTGATCACGTTGAGGATCTTATCCAACTTGAAAAGCCAAATACAATCAATCGTATCGCGACAGTTACTTCGGCTTCCAAATTGAACATCAATGATTCAAGACCAAACCCTACCGTGAACATAATGAATAATTTGCTTTCTTCAGTTGACACCTTAGCTGAGAGGTTGGAGAATATTCCAATTGATAATATAGAATCAAGTGATGTTTCGCCACCCATACACGATAGAGTTCGATTCCATCGTAGCTCTGACAAATTTGTAAATTCACGACCTGCTACATTGAATACATCTGTAGGTCAGTCACCTTCCTTTGATCATCATTGTATTGATTCTGAGCATACTGTCAAACCTATGAAACATGATTTTTCACACGAATTTCATTGTTCAAACATCAATAGTACCTCCAAGTTTGTTGATGTGAGCCGTTGGAAATTGAGGTTCAATGGTTCAACCAGCGTTACCGATTTTATTGAGAAACTTGAGGAAGTGAGAGTATCTCGTGGTATTGCTAGAAATCAAATGTTTGACTCCGTTTCCGAACTACTAGAGGGTGATGCGTCCATTTGGTTCAGGTTTGCTAAAAATCAAATACGGCATTATGATGATTTCTTATGTCAAATCCGTGTTAGTTTTTCACCTCAAAATTATGAAGAGCGAATATGGGATACCCTGAAACGTCGAACTCGAGGTTCTACGGAATCTGTTACAATTTATGTGGCTTATATGGAGAATCTGTTCGCTAAACTCCCATCTAAACCTGGCGAAGAATCTCGGGTAAATTTTATTAAAGGGAGAATGCTTCCATATATTCAGATGGCGGTGGTTGGAAAGGGTGTTTCTACTCTCTCCTCGTTGATCACTGTAGGCCGCGAAATTGAAGAGGCCAACTTGAGCGCCCAAGAGTATCGTGCTCCTCTTGTATTGCCGAAACACTCGGTAGAACCTGGTCTGGAATACCAGCGTCCTTATTCACGAGTGTCAGCTATACAAACGCAACTTGAGCATCAAACAACAAACTTGATAGATGATATTTTGCCAGTCAACGAATCGAGTAATGCGGTGGCATCATCTTCAGCTTTCCCTAACGCTCCTAAATGTTATAATCGTGGTCAACTTGGACATATCCGCACTAGGTGTAGTCAACCAGTTAGAAAACATTGCTTCAAATGCGGTGCTCCTGGTGTCACAGTACGAACATGCGGTAGATGTTCGGAAAACGCGAGAGTGAGCCACCATTAGGTCGTGTGGTGAGCTCATGTAGTCAGTCGGCCATTCAAAATTGTTCATTTTCTGCCCGTAATATTCATCCTATCATATCGTACATTATGTCCCACTGAGATGGTGACAATCGTCCCTATTTAGAAATTGAGATCTTAGGAATCAAATTCAAAGCATTGTTGGACAGTGGATGTAATCTAACTGTTCTTGGTTCACATGGTTGGAATATTCTCAAGAAGTTAGGCATTAATCTGTTGCCTTCGAACATATCATCTTTTGCTGTTGCTGATAACCGAACTTGTGAAATTCTTGTGAAATTCTATTGTCACAGTTCCAATAAAATTAGAAAATGAAATTAAAATTTTTGATCTGTTAATTGTACCGGAACCGTCTCATTCAATTATTTTAGGAGTCGATTTTTGGATTACTATGAACATTATTCCAAATCTGAATCGCGGTTGTTGGACTTTCGATCAGAGTATTTCTCAAATTAGTTCGTCAAATGCGGTTGTTTCTAAAGAAGTCCTAAGTGCTGATCAGAAAATAATTTTAGATGGAATTGTAAAAAAATATTTTGATCTACAGGGTGACAAACTCGGTTGTACCACTCTTGTTCAACACAAAAAAATCACTGACTCAGAACCTATCCGACAGAGAGCTTATCGAGTATCTCCTGCAATGCAGCAGCATATCGATAACGCAGGGAAAGAAATGTTAGAGAATGATGTCATCGAACCTTCTGAATCGGCTTGGTCTAGTCCAGTGCTATTAGTGCCGAAAAAGAATGCCGAATATCGTTTTTGTGTAGATTATCGTCAATTGAATCGCGTAACTAGAAAAGATTCGTATCCTCTACCATTTATCAATTCAATTTCAGACAAACTCCGTAATGCAAAATTTCTTAGTTCAATTGATATTAAGTCTGCTTACTGGCAGGTGCCAATAGCTCCTGAATCTCGTGAGTGTACGGCGTTTACTATTCCAGGCCGGGGACTATATCAGTTTAAACGAATGCCATTTGGGTTATGTAATGCGCCCGCGACTTTTCAACGACTTTTAGATAAAATATTAGGTCCTAGTCTTGAGCCACACGCGTTCGTTTATTCGGATGATGTGATAATTGTTAATGATAATTTTGAAGATCATATTAAAATAATAACGGAAGTTTTTGAAAGATTCAGGAAGGCTGGTTTGACAGTGTCACAGACTAAGTGTATGTTTTGTAGGCCTGAATTGCGCTACCTAGGGTATGTCGTCGATAGTCAAGGATTGCATGTTGATATAGAGAAAGTGTCAGCTATATTGAATATTCCACCTCCGAAAAGTGTGAACGATATCCGACGCGTTATTGGCATTGCATCCTGGTATCGCCGCTTCATTCCAAATTTTTCAACTCTTGTAGCACCGATGACTGCTCTTTTATCTAAAAATAAAAAGTGGGAATGGACAGATGAATGCCACCAATCTTTCTTGAATATAAAAAGTGCACTGGTCTCTGCGCCTATTCTAACTTGTCCTGACTTTTCTCGACCGTTTGAAGTACAAACTGACGCGTCTGCATTCGGAATTGGAGGAGTTTTATCCCAAGAATTTGACGACGGTGAACATGTTATCTGTTATATTAGTCGTTCGCTCACGCGACAAGAGCGAAATTTTAGTACTACAGAGAGGGAGTGTCTCGCGGTGTTGTACACCATCGAAAAACTTCGTCCATATTTAGAGGGATACAAATTCACGGTTATAACTGACCATCATTCATTGGTATTGTTACATAAATTGAAAGAACCAACCGGTCGTTTGGCTCGTTGGGCAGTACGTCTTCAACAATTCAATTTCGACATTATTCATCGAAAGGGGAAAGACCATATTGTTCCCGATATTTTATCTCGCTCGGTACCCGAGGTACAGTCCGTTGGAACATGTGGAATTATACGTAAAGATTCCTGGCTCGAAAATATGATAATTAAAATTTGCGAAAATCCTCTAAAGTATCCACAATGGCGTGTAGTAGATAAAAAGCTTTATAAGTATGTTTCATGTCGATATCCGGTGCTTCGTCACCAAAACGATTTTTGGAAGGAGGTTGTTCCTAAGTATGACCGTAAAAAGATTATCAGCTCTGTCATGATAGTACAGTAGCTTGTCATTCCGGAATTTTCAAGACATTCGAAAGCATTAAAAACTTATACTATTGGCCTAAGATGCGTGCGGATGTTGCTGCATATGTAAGGAAATGTCCTGTTTGTTTAGCACAGAAACCAATTCTGAAACCTCCGTCTGGATATATGGGAAAACATCCCGAAGTTACTTCACCATGGCAAATGATTAGTGTAGATCTTTTCGGTCCACTTCCTCGATCCACTCAAGGGAATAAGTTCGTTCATGTATTGACTGACACGTTGAGTGAATTTTCATTATTTTTTCCTCTTAGAGATGCAACTGCTGCTGTCCTTACGCGAATGACGGAAGAACATGTTTTTCTAATGTTTTCTTGTCCACAATACCTAATATGTGATAATGGTGTACAGTTCCGTTCAAATTTGTTTCGTAATCTTTGTCAACAGTATAAAGTGAATATTCGCTATACTCCTTTATATCATGCCCAGGCAAACCCTGTAGAAAGGGTTAATCAGGTCCTTAAGACCATAATATCTTGTTACATCAATGACAATCACAAGAAATGGGATACACTACTACCTAAAGTTGGTTGCGCAATACGTACTGCAGTTTATGAGGCTACCGGCTTGACGCCGTTTTCCATAAACTTTGGTCGCGAACATTTTTCTTCCGGTGAAGATTATAATCATCCAAATATTGAAAATGATACTAAAATACCTCCGTCTAGACAAATTGTTACCCGAGAGTTCAATGAGATTCTTGCAGATGTGAAAAAGCGACTAGATCAAGCGCATACTCGCTCTAGTACTCGGTACAATTTGAGACGTCGCCCTTCATCATTTGCTGTCGGCGACAAAGTTTATCACAAAAATTATGTCCTATCTGATGCCTCTGAGAACTTCACTGCAAAATTCGCACCCAAATTCGTTGGACCGTTGATAATTAGAAAGAAATTTTCCCCAGTCTCTTATGAGCTAGTAGACTCAAATAACAAGTCTAAAGGAACATGACATATTAAAGATTTAAAATTTCATCCTCCTGATACCGATATTTCAGATACTGAAGATTCTGAGTAACTTTCGATTTTACTCAGATCAGATCTGCCAGTTTTTTTTTATTGTTAGTTTGTTTTGTGGTTAGATAAGCTGTACAGGGACGGCGTGAGAATATCTCTGTAGGAGAATTTCTCCTGGCGGTAAAAGTCCGACCGACTTTGACCATCATGACTATGGCATTGATATTTTTATTTTCAACTCATCTCAATCGGAAGAGATTTACAGGTAAATCTCTTGGGAGTTGAGGGGGAGTTGTTACGAGTCATATTTTTGTTACATTATAGACTGTATCAATTACTTAAGGCCAAATTTGCAATGACAATTTATCACTCCATATCGCAATATTTCACCTTGTAATTTCCCAGCACGATTATTCAACCTCTTTTGGCTGTATTCAATATAATCGGTGGTGACTAGTCAATTTGATCATATAGTATATTTTTCCGTGCTCTCTGTTCCTCTGTGAAGCATCTGAGCAGTTCAGTTATCCTGACTACGAAATAAGTGAGTTGCTCTGGTTTCCTAGAGAGGCTACCTAGCGACCATATTGCTGTTCAATTGTGTTGCTATAAATAATCGAGATCTGGTTGGAACGGTTTGTGAAAGGAGGTTTCTTATATTTGTATAGTTTGAAACAAATCCACTGTTAGTGGGATCAATTGCCTTCTTCACGTGGAGTATATTTTGGTCTCTGGTTTCGGGACAAAATACCCTGATTGTAGGGGATTAATTCAACCTCTTCCACCAGCCACGTACAAGCCCGCACATCAACCAAAGGTATGTCACTGCTGTTATAATTGTCTTCAATAGGTCTAGGAACACTGGTTCATATTGATGATTTTTCAGGGCTTTCATTTTTCTCCTTATCCGTTGTCTAATGTTTTTGTGGGCATCAATCCCATGGTGAACTGACAGTCCCTACGTGTGACACCTGGTTCATCGTTGTTGTATTTGGAAGCCACAGGGTGTTCGCTGTTGTTGAGCTGCTACCCTGCGGAGTCATCGTCTGGATCTACCTGTATAAATACTTAGTGAATGAGTAACCTGTCTGCAATTTGGTAAGCTCGTTTCGATTACGCTACCTACGTGAAAACTACCACCAAACTCCTGTGAAGATTTTACCACTGCACTGCAAAATCTTATATTTTACGTAACCTCCAATAATATTCAACTTACATTGAAAAATCAGGTTTTCAATACATTTGTACACCACAGTGATCACCTCGGTATCTATTTGTTTGGCAATGAATAACATTTTAGTATAACCTTTTGGATATTTTGAACCTCACTGTTACGTAACATCGTCCATTATTAACTTGTGGATTATTAGATTTTCGCAGTTTTAATGAATGATACAGACAACTCTTGGATCATAATTTCACCCTCCCAACCGTACTCACCCCAGTGTCCCACTGAGTTAGTCATTGTCTAATTTCCACTACATATAATTGGGCACTTTAAACACTATTTTTGTAACCGAGAATCTTGCTCGATCCTGCAAATCTTTGGATTGAGGGTATTCAGCCTAAACCAGTGTTTTTGTAAAACACCTATCAATTATTAAATGGTTACAAGATGATAAATGAAATAATTGGACCTCTTTATTTCACTTCGTGTCGTCAAGCAACACATGTGAATTTATTGCTTATAGCCGATAAGGTTGGCAATACACATTATTGTCTCATCAAGGACCTGGGCAAATTAGTGAAAACACAGAAATCGAAATGCAATGGTAAAATATATATTTGCGATGGATGTCTTCAATCGTTCGCTACAGTGGAGCAGTTGAGAAGCCATGAGGAAAATGATTGCAATCATTTGAGCACAAAGATACCCACCACCAATTTGAAAATCAATGAATATGGTGGGTCAGAGCCTGAAAACATCCTCAAATTCACTAACTTTGAAGAACAACTGTCACCACCGTTTGTTATTCATGCTGACTTTTAAAGCTTACTCAAACCAATTCAACACAATGAACCCTGTGACGATCAATCATTTTCAGTTGTAGTATGTGAACATGAACCATATTCGTTCACGTTTTATGCGGAGTGTTATTTTGATGACCTTTATTCAAGGTCGGTACTTTATCGCGGTGCTGATGCTGCCGGCGTTTTTGTGAGGAAAATAGATGAAACCGTTCAAGATTTATACACCAATCACATGAAGGACGTTCGTGGAATGCATACACTTACTGAGATAGAGAAGCAAACTTTCCAAAATAGCACCACGTGCCATATATGTGAGAAGCCGTTCAAGCCAACAGATATCGAAGTTCGTGATCACGGCCACTACACAGGAGAATTTCGTGTAGCTGCCCATAGTATTTGTAATTTGATCTACAAGACCTCGAAAACTATTCCTGTATTCTTTCACAATTTCACAAATTATGACTCACCTTTTCATCATGAAATTAGCAACGAAAGGAGAAAAAATATCAGTTATAGTTCAAACTGAAGAAAAGTATATTTCGTTCTCAAAGTCAATATTGGTTGATAAATCTGAAGTGTCAAGAGCATTTGATGAATATATTCAGTTGAGATTTGTAGACTCTTTTCGATTTCTACTAAAATCTCTCGATAAACTCAGCAAAAATTTGGGGGAGCAACAGTGTAACGAGGTTCGAAAATACTTCCAAGATAGCAGACAATTTGATCTTATAAGACAGAAAGCGGTTTTTCCTCACAACTATGTGGACTCCTAGGAAAAATTGGAGGAAACCCAGCTACCGTCGAATGAGATGTTCCATAATGATTCAACCGGCGAATCACTTTCAGACATGGATTATAATAGAGCTATAGATGTGTGGAATACCTTCGAATGTAGAACATTGGGAGATTACGCCGATGTATATTCAAAATCCGATTGTCTGCTGCTAGCAGACGTATAACTGACACAGCTCGCAGAACAAGAAACTCTGACTTCGACTATGTTTATACTGTAACTCTGCATTCTACTATCTGACATGCATGAAGTTGAAGTAGATACGATGGCAGTGACCGTATGAGACGATTTGGAAGTGTATATAACGAGTACAACAGGCAAATGGGGATACATCGACATCATCGTCGAACACAATATATCTCTCTATTCTATCATCTCACATGGACACTATTGAAGCTGATTAGTTCGCATTGACCATATAAGACGACTTCCAAGCAGGTTCAACACACACACAGTTTGCAGCACAAGAAACTTCGACTTTGACCATGTTCACACTGTAACTCTGCAGTCTAGCATCTGACTTGCATACAGTTGAAGCAGATAGGATGACAGTGACCGTATGAGACGACTTTGAAGGGTATATAACGAGTACAACAGGCAAAAGAAGAAACATCGACTTCATCGTTGTGCACACTATATCTCTCTATCCTATCATCTCACATGGACACTATTGAAGCAAACGAGTTCGCAATGACCATATGGGACGACTTTCGAGCAGGTATAACGCACACAGCTTGCAGAACAAGAAACTTCGACTTCGACTTTGTTAACATTGTAACATTGCAGTCTAGCATCTGACATGCATACAGTTGAAGCAGATATGATCGTCTAACATAGGACGACTTTGGAGGGTATATTGCAAATACAATAGGCATATGAAGATACATCGACTTCATCGGTATGCACACTCTATCGCTTCATAGTATCATCTCACATGGATACTATGCAGGCGAGTTCGCGATGCCCATATGAGACGACTTCCGAGCCGTATAACGCACACAACTTGCACAACATGAAACTTCGACTTCGACTATGTTTACACTGTAACTGTGCCGTCGTCTAGCATCTGACATGCATACAGTTGAAGCAGATACGATGGCAGTGAACATATAAGACAACTTTGGAGGGTATATAGAAAGAAGAATAGGCAGATGAATATACATAGACTTGATCGAAGTGAACACTCTATCTCTCTATCTTATCATCCCTTATGGATACTATTAAAGCAGACAAGTTCGCAATGATCATACCAGACGACTTCCAGGCAGGCATAACGCACACAGCTTGCAGAACAAGAAAATTCGACTTCGACTATGTTTACACTGTAACTCTGCCGTCGAGCATCTGACATGCATACAGTTGAAGCATTACGATGGCAGTGACCCTATGAGACGACTCTGAAAGGTATACAACGAGTTCAATAGGCAAATGAAGTTACATTTACTTCATCGGTGTGCACACTCTATCTCTCTATCCCATTGTCTCACATGGATACTTTTGAAGCGAACGAGTTTGCATTGCCCATATGAGACGACTTCCAAGCGGGTATAACGCACACAACTTGCAGAAGAAGAAACTTCGACTACAACTATGTTCACACAGAAACTCTGCAGTCTAGCATCTGACATGCATTCAGTTGAAGCAGATAGTATCGCAGTGACCATATAAGACGACTCTGGAGGGAATATAGGATGTACAATAAGCAGATGAAGATACATCGACTTCATCGAAGTGCACTCTCTATCTCTCTATCTCATCACCTCACATGAACACTATTGAAGCAGACAAATTCACATTGACTATATAAGACGACTTCCAAGCGGGTATAACGCACACGATTTGCAGAACAAGAAACTTCGACTCCGACTATGTTTACACTGTAACCCTGCAATCTAGCATCTGACATGCATACAGTCGGAGATGATACGATGGCAGTGACCGTATGAGACGACTCTGAAGGGAATATACCGAGAACAAAAGGCAAATGAAGATAAATCGACTTCATCGTTGTGCACACTATATCTCTCTATCATATCATCTCACATAGACACTATTGGAGCGGACAAGTTTGCATTGACCATATAAGATAGTAGTAGTAGTAGTAGGACTATGTTCACACTGTTACTCTGCAGTCTTGCATCTGACATGCATACAGTTGAAGCAGATACGATTGCAGTGACCGTATAAGACGACTCTGGAGGGAATATGACGAGTACAATAGGCGAATGAAGATATATCGACTTCATTGTTGTGCACACTGTATCTCTCTATCATATCATCTCAAATAGACACTATTGGAGCAGACAAATTCGCAATGACCATATAAGACGACTTCCAAGCGGGTATAACGCACACAGTTTGCAGAACAAGACACTTTGACTCCGACTATGTTTACACTGTAACTCTGCAGTCTTGCATCTGACATGCATACAGTTGAAGCAGATACCATTGTAGTGACCGTATGAGACAACTCTGAAGGGAATATAACGAGTACAATAGGCGAGTGGAGATACATCGACTTCATCGTTGTGCACACTGTTTCTCTTCATCATATCATCTCATGGACACTATTGAAGCAGACAAGTTCGCATTGACCATATAAGAAGACTTCCAAGCGGGTATAACGCACACAGCTTGCAGAACAAAAAACTCCGACTTTGACTATGTTTACATTGTATTTCTGCAGTCTAGCATGTGACATGCATAAGGTTGAAGCAGATACGATGGCAGTGACCGTATGAGATAACTTTGAAGGGTATATAACGAGTACAACAGACGAATGGGGATACATCGACTTCATCGTTGTGCACACTATATCTCTCTATCCTATCATCTCACATGGACAATATTGAAGCAGACGAGTTCACATTGACCATATCAGACGGCTTTCAAGCTGGTGTGAAACACACAAATTGTAGGTCAAGAAACTTCGACTTCGACTATGTTTACGCTGTAACTCTGGAGTCTAGCATCTGACATTCATACAGTTGAATCATATTCCATTGCAGTGTTCATATAAGACGACATTGAAGGGTATATGATGAGTACAAAAGACAAATAAAGATACATCGACTTCATCGTTGTGCCCACTTCATCTCTTTATCCTTTCATCTTGACTTGACACTATTGAGTAGACAAGTTTGCATTGACCATATTAGACGACTTCCAAGCGGAAATAACTCACACAGCTTGCAGAACGAGGAACTCCGACTCTGAATATATTCACACTGTTACTCTGCAGTTCAGCATCTGACATTCATACAGTTGAAGCAGATACGATGGCAGTGACCGTATAAGACGACTTTGGGGGGTATATAACGAGTACAATAGGCAAATGGGGATACATCGACTTCATCGTTGTGCACACTATATCTCTCTATCCAATCATCTTACATGGACACTATTGAAGCAGACAAGTTCGCAATGACCATATGAGACGACTTTCAAGCAGGTTCAAAGAACAGATTGCAGAACAAGAAACCCCGACTTTGACTATGTATACACTGTAACTCTGCAGTATAACATCTGACATGCATACAGTTGAAGCAGATACGACAACTGTGAACATATGAGACGACTCTGAAGGGTATATAGCTTGTACATCAGGCTAATGGGGATATATCGACTCCATCGTTGTGCGCACTATATCTTTCTATACTATCATCTCACATGGACAATATTGGAGCAGACAAGATTACATTGACCACATAAGACGACTCTCAAGCTGGTATATCGCTCACAGCTTGCAGGTCACGAAACTTTCACTTCGACTATGATTACATTGTAACTCTGCAGTCTGGCATCTGACATGCATACAGTTGAAGCATATACGATTGCTGTGACCGAATAAGACGACATTGAAGGGTATATTACGAGTTCAATAGGCAAATGGAGATATATCGACTTCATCGTTGTGCACACTATATCTCTCTATCCTATCATCTTACCTTGACAGAATTGAGTACACAAGTTTGCATTGACCATATGAGACGACTCCCAAGCGGGTATCACTCACACAGCTTGCAGATTATGGAACTCCGACTTTGACTATGGTTACACTGGAACTCTGCCGTACAGCATCTGACATGCATACAGTTGGAGCGGATACGATGGCAGTGACCGTATAAGACGACTCTGAAGGGTATATATTGGGTACAATAGGCAGATGGGGATACATCGACTTCATCGTTGTGCACACTCTATCTCTCTATCCTATCATCTCAGATGGATACTATTGAAGCAGACGAGTTCGCAATGCTCATATGAGATGTTTTCTGAGTGACTATAATGCACACAACTTACAGAACAAGAAACTTCGACTTCGACTATGTTCACACTACAACACTGCAGTCTAGCATCTGACATGCATACAGTTGATGCAGGAACGATTGCAGTGATAGTATAAGACGACTTTGAAGGGTTTATAAAAGGTACAATAGGCAAATGAAGATACATCGACTTCATCGTTGTGCACACTTTACCTCTTAATCCAATCATCTCACATGGATACTATTGAAGCAGACAAGTTCGCGATGACCATATGAGACGACTTTCAAGCAGGTTTGAAGCACACAGCTTGCAGAACAAGAAACCCCGACTTTGACTATGTTTACACTGTAACTCTGCAGTATAACATCTGACATGCATACAGTTGAAGCAGATACGACAACAGTGACCATATGAGACGACTTTGAAGGGTATATAGCTTGTACAAAAGGCTAATGGGGATATATCGACTTCATCGTTGTGCAGACTATATCTTTCTATACTATCATCTCACATGGACAATATTGGAGCAGACAAGATGACATTGACCTCATAAGACGACTTTCAAGCTGGTAAATCGCTCACAGCTTGCAGGTCACGAAACTTTGACTTCGACTATGATTACATTGTAACTCTGCAGTCTAGCATCTGACATGCATACAGTTGAAGCATATACGATTGCTGTGACCGAATTAGACGACATTGAAGGGTATATTACGAGTTCAATAAGCAAATGAAGATATATCGACTTCATCGTTGTGCAGACTATATCTCTCTATCCTTTCATCTTACCTTGACAGTATTGGGTACAAAAGTTTGCATTGACCATATGAGACGACTCCCAAGCGGGTATAACTCACACAGCTTGCAGATTATGGAATTCTGACTTTGACTATGATTACACTGAAACTCTGCCGTACAGCATCTGACATGCATACAGTTGGAGCAGATACGATGGCAGTGACCGTATAAGACGACTCTGAAGGGTATATATTGAGTACAATAGGCAAATGTGGATACATCGACTTCATCGTTGTGCAAACTCTATCTCTCTATCCTATCATCTCACATGAATACTATTGAAGCAGACGAGTTCGCAATGATCATATGAGATGTTTTCTGAGCGACTATAACGCACACAATCTACAGAACAAGAAACTTCGACTTCGACTATGTTCACACTACAACACTGCAGTCTAGCATCTGACATGCATACAGTTGATGCAGAAACGATTGCAGTGATAGTTTAAGACGACTCCGAAGGGTTTATAAAAGGTACAATAAGAAAATGAAAATACATCGACTACATCGTTGTGCACACTTTACCTCTTCATCCAATCATCTCACATGGATACTATTGAAGCAGACAAGTTCGCAATGACCATATAGGACGGCTTCCAAGCAAGTTCAACGCACACAGCTTGCAGAATAAGGAAACACGACTTTGACTATGTTTAAACTGTAACTCTGCAGTATAACATCTGACATGCAAACAGTTGAAGCAGATACGACTACTGTGACCATATGAGACGACTTTGAAGGGTATATAGCGAGTACAACAGGCTAATGGGGATGTATCGACTTCATCGTTGTGCACACTATATCTTCCTATCCAATCATCTCACATGGACAATATTGAAGCTGACAAGTTCACATTGACCATATCAGACGACTTCCAAGCTGGTATAACGCACACAGCTTGCAGGTCTAGCAACTTCAACTTCGAATATGTTCACACTGTAACTCTGCAGTCCAGCATCTGACATGCATCAAGTTGAAGCAGGAACGATTGCAGTTATCGTATGAGACGAGTTTGAAGGTTTCATAACAGGTACAATAAGCAAATAACGATACATCGACTCCATCTTTGTGCACATTATACCTCTCCATCCAATCATCTTACATGGACACTATTGAAGCAGACAAGTCAGTAGATATATTGTCACAAATAGGGTCATTTTTCATTCATTCATTCAAATTCATACAAGGTTCGAAGTCATTGAACGGTCGCGTCTTCGTTTATTAATTCCAAAATTTTCGAATCGTGAACGAACTCTTTTTTTCCATAGTTGAACATAAACACAGGCGTGACATTGACTTCAACGAACCTGGACTATCGACCTGATTTCCTTATTGTCACGTTTCCTAAAATAAAGACAACTATTTAAAAGACGTAAGGAAGCGGGTTCGACAGTGCGACTACCGGTTCGACTGCGAGTTGGACTGCCAGTTCGAGTTCTAGTCCTGTTTTTGAGTACAAGTCCGGAAAGTTTGAGTTCTACCAATTGTAAGTTTGTAAAGTTGCCACTGTGCCCGAACCTTCGGAGTTCGGGCAGAACACAAGATGCCCTTCCTCAGGCCCCAAGAAATATCAGTTAATTTGTAAATATAGGGTAAGTTAAGTTTTTATTAATTGTTATTCATTGCCAAGAATAAATGTGTGTATATGTGTTGTTTGAAAACCCTTTTGAGTTTATTTATTTTTATCACTTTTGAAGTTCATTCTCTAATGGATCTAGAACACAACTTAGGCAACCCCCGCCTACAGTTTGTGACATGGTGGAGGCGCCAATGGCTCGTGCCCGAGGTTGGTTCTTCATAACCAACCTCACTTTTTCAAATTTCATGTTCTTTTTCTTTTTTAAATTATATTATTTTTATCAAATTATGAATATCAAAGTTAGATGAATATTTTAGTAAGACAGTTTTCATTATTCTGATTGAATGTAAAAATGTGTTTTTATATGGGGCATCTGGCCAGGATTTGCGAACGGTCCAGCATGCTAAAACTGGACTGCCTCGGTTTGATCTTCGAATGGAGCGTTCCTGGTAGGGCACACAGATAGGCATGCTAAAACCATCTGTACCCATACAAAAACTTAGTAAAGAAATATCAATTTGTTTTTAGTTGTTTATGGCCTATTGAAAAACATAGAGAAATTATTAGTTGATAGAGATGTGCTATATTTAGAGATTTTAAATGTCATAAGGTGATTTACATGTTGTTTAGAAGAGTAATTTTGATCTTGTGCGTGGAAAAAGAGATTATTGATGAGTGCTGAGAATTTTTGAGGATTATAGAAGGTTATTGAGAATTTTTATTGATTATTGAGGTTTTGTTATGTTGATCGAAATATGTGAAAGTGACCATATGAAGAAATATGAGGTACACAACTCACAAGTGTAGCATCCAGTGTTGCGGAATAGGCAACTGGAACTTTGAGGGGATCCTGGAATATTTGTTGCTGATGATACTTAAGATAAAGGATGCCCCTAAATAGTTTTTCCACGATTTTTTCATTACTCAATACAGAATGTAATCACTTATGACGGAATTCAATGACGGTATGGTATAGGTAATCTATTTTTTTTCGGAATTTTCAACGCAGGCCAAGCTTTATGTTTCAAAATTTATGCAAAGCATTCGAATTAACGATCCTTGGAGAATGAACAAGAATTATATTGTTTTATGAGGTAACACACATTTTTTCTCACTTAATGTTATATATAACCATTTACTTGTTTGCATGAATAGTAATTAAGTTTTAATGGCAATTTTCATGATAATTATTAGTTGAAGACTGAATATAGATATAAATTGATGTTGATGGATGCCTATTGCATCCAAAATGTCTGTCTTGAAAGATTTTTGACTTGAAGATTTTTGGGCATTATTTGACAAATATGGAGTTCAAAGAGAAAAGGAGATATATTGATATTTTAAATTCATATAAGCATAAAATATTCGAGGTAAATGAAGGTGTATTGATAGTGGTGATTTAATTAACCAAATAGGTAGAATTTTACCGTAAGATGACCCGTGGACCCCAGAAATAACCGAAATTGATATGTCTGAAATAACTGAGGAGGATGAAATTCATGGATCAGATAACTAAGAAATTCAATTATCATCGTACTTCCGTATTGTCTAGATAACTTGAACAGATTTGAGTGATTTTAGTATTTTTTTCATTAGGAAACATGCTCTGATGATATATTGAAGGATTTTGAGATATCGGCTAATGTAGATACGAAAAAGCTTTTAATGTGAGGAAACTATTGATATGCAGTGGAGAGCACTGTATACGGGCTATCAAAAAACCCAAACGGGGTAGAGTATAGCTAAAGTAGAGATTTTTGTTTTTGACCAAGGAGTCAAGGTAGCTATCGCTGTCGACTTGATCAGTGCAGTAGTCACTGTGGATATCGGATCATCACCCTGTATCATTCAATACCCGTCGAGGTAAGTAGCCAGGGGAGTAGTTGTTTCAGGAAATGGTCCGAATTAGTCGAAAGTAAAGCGATAAGAAGAATTGAAAATATAAGAATTATTAAGGTTATGAGAATTATTGAGCGTACCTATCAAGATTTTGAGATTATCGAATTCGTGAAATTTTGAGAAATTGGTACATTATTAGGTGTGCTATGATGTGCAAAGGTTGGCTAACCAAACGTCAAGTGAGCTCAAGGGTTTCATCACGCGAACTCGAGCGCGAACTCCCGGAAAATGTTCTACATTGTAGGGATATTTGAGCTATATCGAAAAATCAGGATATTAGACAAACGTTTCAATAATTAGAGCAGGGAGGATGGACTTTGAAGCAGATCTGACACAGATGCACATAGGAATACAGCACGCAAAGTGAATATTCATTTTGGTACCGAAGGAAGTACATATTGTGAAGAAAATGGGTATCAGAAAATCAGAATCACATTGGTAGAAAATAGGGAGCCGATATCGATAGTAATTAACGCAAGACGAGCATGTTTCCAAAAGTAATTGTCTTATTTCCAGAGGAAATCGTTGTCCATTCAGTAATCGAACATGTATTGATCGTTTTTTTGTTGAGTATGTTTAAGGACAAAAAATGCATGAAGAAAGAAGAAGTTCTGAAAAGAAGCCATCATGAACCGAAACTCAGCAGAACCTATTGTTATGAAGAACGATAAGCAAAACCAGGAAGCTTACTGGTGCTAACAACAAGACGACCGAGATGACGAGATGACAATTTGACAATATCATGGAACGAGAGATAAGAAATTCTAGGCAAGTATTATGTCCCCTCCGGAAAAATAAAATGCCTACTTCACTGTTTCATCAAGCTAATGGCTGAAACTCGCGATTCATATATTATAAATTTACAGTCTTGGGTCAGTTCATATTCCTAATAGATATTTGCATTCGAACGAATTTGTTATTGTTAACAAAATCGAAATGAGGCCACCAATTAATACACACTTTGTTATTATTCAATTTCACTCATACTATAAGTGTAGGTATTTGATATACCAAAATATGCAGAATAGCTAACATATTGGGAAGTCAAAATCTAGGAATACAAATCAAGGTATTTCTTGGAAGGCAGTCATTCCGATTCAATGACATTCGCTTATGAAACAGAAGTATTTCAGCGAATCCAAATTGGAAAAAAAAATTAAATGGTGAATGTTTTCCATATTTGAAAAACCAAAATTCAGTTCGTGGGAAAAAAAAAATTAATAATAATAATAATAATTAGTAGGGAAACAAGAAATAAGAAATGGGTTGTCATATGTTTATCTTGTTTGAACCACCATCCGAAACAGTTTTGCTTATAAATAATATCCGAATTTCGAGTTCGCGATTGTTATGATATCAGATATCATAATACATACATGAGGTTCAAGTTCAACGATAGGAAAAAATAATGATAGGTGGAAGCGGCATTTTTTAAGTAAGACAAATTTCAATACGTTATCTGGAAGATTTTATTATGGAAAAATTGAAGGGAAAAAAATATAATGATAAAAAAAATGAGTATTAGGATTATCGATGGGTTAATGAAAGAGGTTAACAGTTTAACCGAGTGATGCATACTGAAGTCAGTGACAATGACATGTAACGGTCAATGTCAATATTCGAGTAAAATAAAAGCGGTCACCTCGATACCGGCATAATAAATCCAATGAGGTAGTTTCAAAATAATAATAGAAATAGTCACGCGGTACGTTAATCGGTTTAATTTTATTTAGTATAATGAGTCAGATGGGTATCACAATATAAAGTTTATTTATATATATTTCAATATAAGATTTTTAACTGCCATATATTTTCTGTTTGTTTTCATGTGATCGCACACACAAAGGCACTGATGGGTTTCATCGTACAAGAAGTGGACGCACAGTTCTGACATCAACAACAGCAGGAGGCATGAATAGGCTGACGACATCCCGAAGGGCAACCGTTAAGGGTACCACTGCAACCAACAAGAAGGGCTATCGTAACCATACCTTGCCAGCAATAATGGACCGTTGTTTCAACAGCAACGAACGGCAGTTATGAATACAGAGAGCCAGGCAACGATTGATGGAGAGATGGCATCTCTACAGCCGCTGGATAGCATCCTCAGGGCAAACCAAACTCGGTCATTAGAGGAAATCAGGGAAGACGTTACCGGACTATGGTATTTAGCCAACCCCGATGTTCAGCATACCTCCGGGCCGTCGACGCCATGCCAGGAAGTCCTTCCTAGGTTAGTAAGCCAAGCCAGGCTGATTAACAATAGCTGACTAGTCGTGTCAGTTAATCGACAGTAATGAAGCCAGATGCCAGAAGAGCCGAGATGGAACCCAGAGACTACAGTTTGGAGTGTCTAAAGACAGTGAAGTGTGTGGATGAACTCACAAATTCAAGTTGTACTATATGGACAGTTTTTAGATAGGTTTTTTTTATAGGAATTTTCAGAAATTTTCAGTAATTCCCAGTAATTTATTTTTAAGAATGATTTATGTCAAGGATAGGAGGTTTTTTTATTATTAGATTTGTATGATGATAGGATAGTACGTAGTGCTAGGAGTACCCATCTGACCATTTTTTAACGACGGGGGCCGTCGTTTTCAGAGGAGGGGCATGTCACAAATAGGGTTATTTTTCATTCATTCATTCAAATTCATACAAGGTTCGAAGTCATTGAACGGTCGCGTCTTTGTTTATTAATTCCAAAATTTTCGAATCGTGAACGAACTCTTTTTTCCATAGTTGAACATAAACACAGGCGTGACATTGACTTCAACGAACCTGGACTATCGACCTGATTTCCTTATTGTCACGTTTCCGAAAATAAAGACAACTATTTAAAAGACGTAAGGAAGCGGGTTCGACAGTGCGACTACCGGTTCGACTGCGAGTTGGACTGCCAGTTCGAGTTCTAGTCCTGTTTTTGAGTACAAGTCCGGAAAGTTTGAGTTCTATCAATTGTAAGTTTGTGAAGTTGCCACTGTGCCCGAACCTTCGGAGTTCGGGCAGAATACATGATGCCCTTCCTCAGGCCCCAAGAAATATCAGTTAATTTGTAAATATAGGGTAAGTTAAGTTTTCATTAATTGTTATTCATTGCCAAGAATAAATTGTGTATATGTGTTGTTTGAAAACCCTTTTGAGTTTATTTATTTTTATCACTTTTGGAGTTCATTCTCTAATCGATCTAGAACACAACTTAGGCAACCCCCGCCTACAGTTTGTGACAGATATGTGATATATATTAGGAATCCTAGACCAGGCATCACGGTATCAGTGAGCCAATCAGAGCACTCCATTTAATCCCCTCAAATTAATCAATCACCCCATGAAAAAAAGCACCCTATGCTCTGATTCATTAACCATTAAGTACTTGAGAACACGTGCACTCAGTCTTATTCACTCATATGCGGGTAAAGCGTGGGTCATCTCAATGATGCGGGTATAGTATGAGTCATCCGAATAATGCGGGTATAGTAAGAGTCATCAGAATAATGCGGGCAGCAGATGCGGGTATCAAGTGTTTGGTTTCGCAAATATGCGGGCAGCGGGTGCGCATGCGGGTACCCTTCTACTGAACGATATGCAATCGGGTGAGAGCCAGCGTTCTCCAGTTCAGTCTTGAGCAAGTCTCAGTCCTCAAGTTTCTCCAGCGGGTTAGGACTGGTGTATTCTAGTTCAGTCTTGAGCTAGTCTTAGTTGATACGTTTCTTCAACACGTTCGAGTTCACTAAGTCATAATGAAGTGCGGTTATTGTGGCAATGGATGTTCTTCAACGAGCTCTTTATTCCGGCATGTACGCAAAAATTGCGGGAATAATCGAGATGTGAATGGATCACCGGCCAAGAAGATCAAGCCCAATAGTGTGGACGATCAGCAAGCACCTACTTCGGACAACACATTGTTCAACTATTTTCCTATGCAGGAATCTAATACTCAGGGCGCTGAAAAGCAGTTCTGACCGAATATTTGGGGACTCATCATAGCTTGAAGATAAATTTGGAACTTTTCGGATTGTATATCATACCAGAGGAGGAACTATCTGATATTGAGTCCTTCAACACCAAAAATTAAACCCTGACAAAATCATCCAACATTGAGCACGATTATGATGACTTCAAGGAAGAAATGATTGTGAAGGCGTCAGAGTTTCAAGAACAGGATTCTGGGTGGATATTGAAACATGCCATGTTTGTGGATGTGAATATTGATGAATTCCCATCAATTTCGGCCTCTCCATACATCAAACTGTCTAGAGCTATAGAATCCAAACATGCGGTTCTGAATATTCGAAATAAGGACAGAGCCTGCTCCGCATGGTCCATCAATGCTGCGATTTTTCCTGCAGACAATCATCCAATGAGAACGTCATCATATCCACATTACAATACCCTGTTGAATTTCCAAGGACTCGACTTTCCCATGAAATTGAAGGATGTTCCAAAGTTCGAGCGACTCAACAATATCTCAGTTGATGTGTTCGGTCTTGAATCGTCTTCCAAGGATGGAAAGATGATAAATGAAATAATTGGACCTCTACATTTCACTTCGTGTCGTCAAGCAACACATGTGAATTTATTGCTTATAGCCGATAAGGTTGGCAATACACATTATTGTCTCATCAAGGACCTGGGCAAATTTGTGAAAACACAGAAATCGAAATGCAATGGTAAAATATATATTTGCGATGGATATCTTCAATCGTTCGCTACAGTGGAGCAGTTGAGAAGCCATGAGGAAAATGATTGCAATCATTTGAGCACAAAGATACCCACCACCAATTTAAAAAGCGTGAGTCAGAGCCTGAAAACATCCTCAAATTCACTAACTTTGAAGAACAGCTGTCACCACCGTTTGTTATTTATGCTGACTTTGAAAGTTTACTCAAACCAATTCAACACAATGAACCCTGTGACGATCAATCATTTTCAGTTGTAGTATGTGAACATGAACCATATTCGTTCACGTTTTATGCGGAGTGTTATTTTGATGACCTTTATTCAAGGTCGGTACTTTATCGCGGTGCTGATGCTGCCGGCGTTTTTGTGAGAAAAAATAGATGAAACCGTTCAAGATTTATACACCAATCACATGAAGGACGTTCGTGGAATGCATACACTTACTGAGATAGAGAAGCAAACTTTCCAAAATAGCACTACGTGCCATATATGTGAGAAGCCGTTCAAGCCAACAGATATCGAATTTCGTGATCACGACCACTACACAGGAGAATTTCGTGTAGCTGCCCATAGTATTTGTAATTTGATCTACAAGACCTCGAAAACTATTCCTGTATTGAAAAGGAATATTCTCAGATAAATTATGAACATACAAAAATGGATATATATTTATATAAAGCAATACAAATTATGACTCTCAACTTCTCATCATGGAATTAGCAACGAAAGGAGAAAAAATATCAGTTATAGTTCAAACTGAAGAAAAGTATATTTCGTTCTCAAAGTCAATATTGGTTGATAAATCTGAAGTGTCAAGAGCATTTGATGAATATATTCAGTTGAGATTTGTAGACTCTTTTCGATTTCTACCAAAATCTCTCGATAAACTCAGCAAAAATTTGGAGGTGCAACAGTGTAACGAGGTTCGAAAATACTTCCAAGATAGCAGACAATTTGATCTTATAAGACAGAAAGCGGTTTTTCCTCACAACTATGTGGATTCTTTATAAAAATTGGAGGAAACCCAGCTACCGTCGAATGAGAAGTTCCATAATGATTCAACCGGCGAATCACTTTCAGACATGGATTATAATAGAGCTATATATGTGTGGAATACTTTAGAATGTAGAACATTGGGAGATTACGCCGATGTATTTTCAAAATCCGATTGTCTGCTGCTAGCAGACGTGTTCGAGAATTTCAGGAAAGTATGCATGCAACAATATGAACTAGATCCTGCCACTATCTGACAGCGCCTGCGCTGAGCTGGGATGCCATGTTACGTTATACCCAAATAGAACTTCAGCTCTTGACTGATATAGATATGATTCATTTTTTCAAGAAGGGTATCCGAGGAGGGGTGGCACAATGTAGCAAGAAAGAAGCTGTGGCCAATAACAAATTTTCACCAACCTTTGATCCTCAGAAACCAACATCATCCATCATGTATTTGGATGCAACAAATTTATATGGAGCAAGTATGGCAAGTTATCTTCCAACAGGTGATTTTAAGTGGCTTGAGTCTAAGGATATCGAAAACTTTGACTGTCACGCGATTGAGGACGACGCATCGATAGGATACGTTTCAGAAGTGGACTTGGAATATCTAGCCAGCCTACACCATGATCACAACGATTTACCATTTTGCCCAGAACAAATGATATCGCTAAAGAGTGAGAGCGCCAAAATGATCCCTAATTTACGAAACAAATGCATAAACGTTATTCATTATCGAAATTTGAAGCAGTGTTTGAAATATGGTTTGAAACTAACGAAAATCCATAGAATCTTTTAATTCTCCCAATCGGCGTGGTTGAGGCCTTATATTGACCTGAACACGCATCTTCGAAATTCCGCACTAAACGAATTTGAACGAGAACTCTTCAAATTATCAATGAATCCGATATTCGGAAGAACCTGGAAAATGTCGACAAAAGAATTGATTTGAAACTTCGTTCACGCTGGGAAAATAAAAACAACTCGCTGGGAGCAAAGGCTCTGATAGCCAAACCACATTTCAAATGCAGCACAGGATTCAGTGAGAACCTGGTTGCAATCCAGTTGAAAAAGACTAGTGTTTGTTATGATAAACCGATGTATGTTGGATTTTCGGTATTGGATATTTCGAAAACTATCATTTACGATTTTTTCTATGGATACATCAAAGCAAAATATGATGATTAAGCAACATTATGCTACACCGATACGTATTGACTGATTCTAGAAATATTCACAGAGAATTGCTATGATGATATGAAAGAAAATATCCAATTTTTCGATACGTCAAATCATCCCATAGACAATATACACCAAATATACAAATCAAAATCTGTTATAGGACGCATGAAAGACGAATATGCCTCAAGACCTATTGAATCTCTTTATGGTACTGGTGCGAAAGCTTACTGTGTCAAAGCAGGTGATGTGATAAAAAAGCCAAAGGTGTCTCAGGAAACGTGGTAAAAAACCAAATTTAGTTTTCAGACTATGTCAATATTGTAGAAAATGGTGGAACAATATTACGTAAGATGTATATATTCACTTCTTCTCTCCACACCATTCATACGGAATTGAGGAATAAAGTCGCTTTGTCATCTGATGATAAGCGCTATAAAATTCCTTTTGATGTGAAAACTTTGGCATGGGGTCATTTGCTTATAACACCAGGAGCTATCACTGGAATTTTAGATGCGTTTTTGGAAATAGCTCAAAATATAATTGACGAGGAAGACTCTGACCAATAGTTTTGATGTGATTTTCATTCGTATATTGTAATTATGGATTATAATATGTTATATTTGTGACATATGAAATAAAAATCATTATCGAGTGAATTTGTTTCATTACATTCATTCAATACGAAATATTAATATTATCCACATCGCTCGAGGCCCCATCTACAAACATGACAGCTTGATTGTGCTTGAGGAAGGCCGTCTACATGATCTTTCCATTCAGGGCGATTGAAGTGGACAAAGCATGGTAGCTAGATACGAAGTTCGAAATTCTCTGTATATTTTGATGGCAGTTTGTCTCATGCATAAAGAAGTTCCATCGGACCTACAATTTCAATAAGATAATGTAGTGGAAAATTCTGGAGCTCTTGTTTGGTTAAATCGTACAATTTTTCATTTCGGTTTTGGTGTTTAATCACGATTTCGGTCAATAAACAGTTAGGATAATCTTTAGACATGTTGTAACAATGAGGTTGAACAGCAACAATGATGCAAACACTGCTGTGTAGTACGTAACCCAATCGAATATTCTGAATTTCGCATCATCCTCCATTATATTTTTATCATGGTGTAGTGGAGGGAAGGGATTCAGTTCACACCAGTCAGAATCAATGGTGGAGCCACTGCCCTTTCGCAATCGCAACTTGTACATAGTGCTATTGGTGGGTATGAGTGATTTGAGAGTTGAAACATTATTTATTGTAGTTGATTCCATTCTTGCCCATTTAGAAGGCCAACTTTCATTTCGTGTACCATTACTATCGAAACATATAAATACTTCCCTTATATTATAAGGTTGTGCGATATAGAGAGAGCCTTGAAGAATCACTTGTAAAACTAAACATTGTGGTGTAATCATGGTCACAACTTCTGACATACTGAAATTATTATTTACTTTCAAGCCATATTTATTGAACACGTCATACCCGCAACTGCTACCTGCATGTTTGTGAAACCAAACATCTGGTAAATATCTTTGCGAGAATGTGTGACGACAGCATATTCAGTAAAATCTTGAAAAAATTAAACAAACTGATTTTGATATTATACTTTATTGCATAAAAAAATTTTCATACAAATAGAAAACATTCGTTAATGCACACATGCAATTTGAATTCGTATGATGAAAACATCTGGGTTCAAACTGTTGTAAAATATGTTGTTCATCGAACTCAACTACTGGAACAGAAGTGAACCGTCGAATATATTCAGCTTACTCCCTCCCTTTGATATGTATTAGATCGACTCCATCACATAGACTTCTCAAGATATTTCCAAACTGATGCAACGGTGTGTATCTTTCGGTCCACTCTATACAGTGAAAATTACGAACCAGCCAATCAGCCTGCTTTTGTAATTTCGGAGGTGAAAAGTTGAGTGGAAATGGTGGTTTGAAAATATTATGGCAAATTTCCACTCCATCGAAGGCTGCAAACTCTTTGACAATGAATTTGTTATTTTCTATCTTGAATGGTGGTTTGAAAATATTATGGCAAATATTCACTCCATCGAAGGCTGCAGACTCTTTGACAATGAATTTGTTATTTTCTATCTTGAATCCTTGCAAATTTATGATTAAACTCATATCGTGATATTCGAGAAATTTTTGAAAACTGATTTCTTGGTAGAGTACAATTCTATCAGCCTTTTCAGTATCTTTATGTTTTCCATATGTTTCCTCAGACGTAATTCATAACTGGATAACATCATATCAACTGAATGAAAGAGAATGTGCTCCTCAATATATGACAAAAATCTGATCATGCGCATTAAAGCTGCTTCACTATTTTCGTTAGAGGGTTATAGGAATATTCTTTTTTATGTAGAATGAGATAAAAAGCAGTGGTTTCTGCTGGAGTATCACTACCAGTTTCAAATTCAACCCGCATCTCTATTGATCCTGTTTGGATGACTTCTTTCTGTCGTGAACAATCAATGTGAAAAATTGGTGCTTCATCTTTGAACTCTTTCGGGGTCAATATCGGCTCGTCATTTTTCAGATGATAGTAATGCTCTTGAAAGTTGGAGTACATCTCATAAAGTGTAGCATACTTGTTGTTTTTGAAATCTGAATGTGAATCATTGTATGGATATCTTTCAGAATTGAGGAACACTCTAATATTGGTGAGGTCTATATGATCAAACTCACCCATATCACTCGTTATTTTCCCTTTTCTACTAGTTTTAAATGCTATTATTACATGTCTAGGCGTTTCAACCTTGGTATTGGCCTTGACTGGTCACGTATGTCTATTTGATTCACTTAAAAATGGATACTCAATCAACTCCCAGCTCCTGAACATATTTGGAAGTTCAATACATTCATTAGTAATTTTCGTGATCCGAAGTTGTTCTTGAATGCTTGGAGTTATGTGGGGAACTCTTCAAAATACATTTGTAAGCTCTTCTTTTGGTTTTTCTGAATCATCTATGCTAGTTACTGCATCTCAATCATTACTAGATCTGATTAAGACTAATTCTTGCCGCATGTTTACTATTATTCTCCTGAAATCTTCAAAGAACCCAGCAAACATTTCCGAAGGAATACACACGTTGAATTGACCGTTAGTACCAACTAGAATTTTTTCTTGGTTCGATATTTTGGGGAACCACCGCGCATTTTGCATAGAGACGCTTTCGTTTTCATTTAGTGATAAATAATTTTTCAGTGTTGATGTTTATCTCAAATTCCTCACTGAATCAATCACAATACCGTTCAATCCATATCGAAGTTCTCGGAAGAGGAATGCTATTGCATTATTAATGAATTTTAGTTTTGTTGGAACGGCACTTTTATCATCTAGCAGGGTACCTTCTATGTATAGATAACTGTTACATGGCAATGTGAAGGCTTCAAGGTCAGCAATTGGTACTTTAATTTCATCGTTATAATTAAGGTTTCCAGCGATGTATGGCTGATATGTTTGAAACTGATAGTCTTCAATTGTAGTATCACTGAAAGGCTGACCTGTGATATTCAATAATTCAATTATTTCGAAACTTCTAATCCAAGAGATATTAAAAACTGACAATTTTCTGATGTTAATATCCCGGAGGTCTTCTTCATACTAGGACATCTTTTCCCATTGTTTTGTCTTTCATAGTATTGTTCAGGGGAGTAAAACGGTGTTGAATGAAAGAATCTCCACACCATGATCAAAGATCCTTCTTCCGAAGGTGAAGTCGAACGGTGATTTCTCCTTCACGGAAATCTATATTATTTCCTGATTGATCAATAATTTCCACAGTTTTATTGTTGATAGTCTTCACGGAAACTGGATAATACAGGATCGTAACAGGTGATTCAATGATCTTGTATCCAGTGGGAACTTTGACATTGAACTGATGAATTGAATGATCTGGTTCACCATTTCAATAGCTTTCGATGGCCAAGTTACAATCTATACAGATAGTATTGACTTCGAGAATCTTGACCTGGTGGTGCGAAACACTTTTTTCATCGGCATTCAGCATTCGTTTTCTGAATCCAAGTAGTGATCCAATTGTGTTGTCCACTCCAAAATTGATTCGACGATTAGTTTTTATAGGAACCTTGAAAGTATTCAAATCAGGTGTAATTCGAAAAACTGCTTGGTTGTCTTTATCATCCATAGCATTTTGAATAACGTTTGCTAGATCATCAATTTCATATGATCCAGTAGGAATTTCAAATCAATCCCAACTAGCATGTATAGTCGCGATTACGTAATTACGACTATTGGGTCGACTATTAAGTAATATTTACTAGTTGCGGTTACGTTATAATTACGTCGTTACTAGGTATTTACGACCAAAATGGGGGACAAATCACGAGTAATTATTACGGTTTGCCGACGTAGCGGGAACTCACACAATTACGTAATGCTTACGACCCGTCGACGTTGAAATTACGTAAAGATGTAGTAAATTTTTCTACCTGACTTTCTATTTCTTTTCCACTTCATAAAAATATTATTTTCTCTCTTTATTATTCTTCATTTCATCCATGAAGTTCACATTCACGAAAAATGAACAAGTCCAATATGCCTAACCATTCAATAAATAATACAAGGACAAACACGCGAAATAATTGATACTCGAACTTGAAAAATTCGAACAACATTCAGTTTTTCGATAAATGTGATGATTTTGCCTCGAAATTCAAGATGCGCCCACAAAATACGGCTCATTTCACCAAAAATATGGTTTTATTTCATTCGGCTATTTTTCAAAAATCATCGTAAATCATGTTAATTTCCATTATTATGCAATTTGTGATCGAACGAATGCTATTATTCTTCATAAAATGATGTTTATCAACAAGAAAAACCAAAATTATTTCCTGTTCAAATGGTTATCACATCAATCAATATGGCTTCCAATCGAAAATGAATCAGAAAGTTACTTTTGGAACTCGTCAGTTATGATAACCTATGTATTGGTAACTTCAACTGAATATAATTACCAAAAAGTTGTTTCAACTATGAAGGAATTGTTTGAGTAGGAATTACCAATATGTTACTTGAAATATCACCAAGAATTGACTAAATTATTAGGTGATCGATCAAGTAACGACAACGTCGTAGAAACCTAATTGGTGACCATAGAGTTATTGCAACTGTGAAGCCTTCTTGGGGTGGTAAGCGTTACCGTAATAATATATCCAAAGTTCCGAAACCTTAAGAGTAGTTTTGAGGAGTGACAGTTTCGAAATAGGTACTTCGTAATAAGCCATGAGAATTTCTCACTTTGAAGTTATTATCTAGTGTAAAAAGGAGTTTTCTGCGTATGGCTTCAAATACATGCCATAGCCCTTATATGGTCTCAAATATAGCCCTTTTCCAGTAGCCGCCTTCCCCATTTCTTGATTATGTCGCTGTTCTTCAGCTAGTCGTTCTCGATCAGCTTTCGCATCATCAACCGCTTTGGCGATACCCGCGGCACCTCCACCTACTGGAAAAGGGCTATATTTGAGACCATATAAGGGCTGTGGCATGTATTCGAAGCCATACGCAAAAAACTCCCGATAAAGCTACCTTGCCGATCACTGACTGAAATTGACTTGCGCAAATATGTGGAAATTCTCAAAATACCATACTCTAGGAAAATGTTGATGAGAGATAACCTTCCTGGAAAAATAAGAGAGAATGAGTCTGGAATCTTGAATCTAGATTCGAATGTAGGTGAAGGAACACATTGGACTGCTTATAATAAGTTATGGAGATTTATCTCCACCTTTAGAACTGATTCAATATTTTTCAAGCAACGGTGGCAATAATGATATTATGTATAATTATGATTCAGTACAATCATCCAATATCAATGTGGGCAACATTGTTAACTTTTTTTATAAAACCAGAATTTGTGAAATGGAGCGTCATTTGAAATTAAACTTTCAGTGAAACAATATGTCTTTGACTTTTACTTCAAGTGGCTATCTATCGAATCTTACTTACGATTTAGTCCTCCGATATATTTGAATGATGAAAACGAATATGAAATTGGGTCAGCTAATTTTGACAGTTTTAACTCAATACCAAATATTGATAATACGACTAATATCTCCGTTTGGGGTGAGAACGATAGATATAGATTTGAAATTCCTACTGGATCATATGGAATTGATGATCTAGAAAACGTTATTCAAAATGCTATGAATGATGAAGACAACCAACCAGTTCTTCGAATAACACCTGATTTGAATACTTCCAAGGTGACTATAAAAACTAATCGTCGAATCAGTTTTGGAGTGGACAACACAATTGGATCACTACTTGGATTCAGAAAACGAATGCTGAATGCCGATGAAAAAAGTGTTTCGGACCACCAGGTCAAGATTTTCAACGTCGATACTATCTGCATAGATTGTAACTTCGCCATCGAAAGCTATTCAAATGATGAACCAGTTCATTTGATTCATCAGTTCGATGTCAAAGTTCCCACTGGATACAAGATCATCGAATCACCTGTTACGATCCTGTATTATCCAGTTTCCGTGAAGACTATCAACAATATAAATGTGAAAATTATTGATCAATCAGGGGATATTATAGATTTCCGTGAAGAAGAAATCACCGTTCGACTTCACCTTCGGAAAAAGGATCTCTGATCATGGTGTGGAGATTCTTTCATTCAACACCGTTTTACTCCCCTGAACAATACTATAAAAGACAAGACAATGGAAAGAGACGTCCTAGTATGAAGAAGACCTCCGGAATATTCACTTCAGAAAATCGTCAGTTTTTGATATCTCTTGGATTAGAAGTTTTGAAATAATGGAATTATTGAATATCACAGGTCAGCCTTTCAGTGATACTACAATTGAAGACTATTAGTTTCATACATATCAGCCATACATCGCTGGAAACCTTTATTATAACGATGAAATAAGAGTGCCAATTGCTGACCTTGAAGCCTTCACATTACCATGTAACAATTATCTATACATAGAAGGTACCCTGCTAGATGATAAAAGTGCCGTTTCAACAAAACTAAAATTCAATAATAATGCAATAGCATTCCTCTTCCGAGAACTTCGATATGAATTGAACGGTATTGTGATTGATTCAAAGAGGAATTTGAGATTAACATCAACATTGGAAAATTATTTATCACAAAATGAAAACGAAAGCGTCTCTATGCAAAATGCGGGGTGGTTCCTCAAAATATCGAACCAAGAAAAAATTCTAGTTGGTACTAACGGTCAATTCAACGTGTGTATTCCTTTGAAAATGTTTGCTGGGTTCTTTGAAGATTCCAGGAGAATAATAGTAAACATGCGGCAAAAATTAGTCTTAATCAGATCTAGTAATGATTTAGAAGCAGTAACTAGCATAGATGATTCGGAAAAACCAAAAGTAGAGCTTACAAAAGTATTTTGGAGAGTTCCCCACATAACTCCAAGCATTCAAGAACAACTTCGAATCACGAAAATTACTAATAAAAGTATTGAACTTCAATTGGGTTCAGGAGCTGGGCGTTGATTGAGTATCCATCTTCAAGTGAATCAAATAGACTTACGTGGCCAGTCAAGACCACTACCAAGGTTGAAACGCCTAGACATGTAATAATAGCATTGTAAACTAGTAGAAGAGGGAAAATAACGAGTGATATGAGTAGGTTTGATCATATCGACCCCACAAATATTAGAGTGTTCCTCAATTCTGAAAGATATCCATACAATGAATCACATTTAGATTTCGAAAACAACAAGTATGCTACACTTTATGAGATGTACTCAAACTTTCAAGAAAATTACTATCATCTGAAGAATAACGAGCCGATATTGACCCCGAAAGAGTTCAAAGATGAAGCACCAATTGTTCACATTGATTGTTCACGACAGAAAGAAGTCATCCAAACAGGATCAATAGTGATGCGGGTTGAATTTGAAACTGGTAGTAATTCTCCAAAGGGAACCACTGCTTTTTGTCTCGTTCTACATGAGAAAGAATATTCCTATAACACTCTAACGAAAATAGTGAAGCAGCTTCAATGCGCATGATCAGATTTTTGTCATATATTGAGAAGCACATTCTTTTTCATTCAGTTGATATAATGTTATCCAGTTATGAATTACGTCTGAGGAAACATATGGAAAACATAAAGATACTGAAAAGGCTGATAGAATTGTACTCTACCAAGAAATCAGTTTTCAAAAATTCCTCAAATATTACGATATGAGTTTGATCATAGGTGTGCAACGATTCAAGATAGAAAATAACAAATTCATTGTCAAAGAGTTTGCATCCTTCAATGGAGTGAAAATTCGCCATTATATTTTCAAACCACCATTTCCACTTAACTTTTCACCTTCGAATTTACAAAAGCAGGCTAAATGTCTGGTTCGTAATTTTCACTGTATAGAGTGGACCAAAGGATACACACTGTTGCATCAGTTTGAAAATAACATGAAAAGTCTATGTGATGGAGTCGATCTAATACATATCAAAGGAAGGGAGAAAGCTGAATATTTTCGACGGTTCACTTCTGTTCCAGTAGTTGAGTTCGATGAACAACCTATTTTACAACAGTCCGAACCAAGATGTTTTTATCATACGAATTCAAATTGCATGTGTGCATTAACAAATGTTTCTCATTTGTATGAACATTTTTTTATGCAACAAAGTATAATATCGAAATCAGTTTGTTTCATTTTTTCGAGATTTTTCTGAATTTGCGGTCGTCACACATTCTCGCAAAGATTTTCACCAGGTGTTTGCTTTTGCAAACCTGCAGGTAGCAGTTGCGGGTATGACGTGTTCAATAAATATGGCTTGAAAATAAATAGAAATTTTAGTATGTCAGAAGTTGTGACCATGATAACACCACAATGTTTAGTTTTACAAGTGATTTTTCAAGGCTTTCTCTATATCGCACAACCTTATAATATAAGAGAAGTATTCATATGTTTCGATAGTAATGGTACACGAAATGAAAGTTGGCCTTCTGAATGGGCAAGAATGGAATCAACTACAATGAATAATGTTTCAACTCTCAAATCACTCATACCCACTATTGTGTATTGAATAATCTTCATTTCGAAAATTGAATTATTAACATGAAGTATTTATAAACATATTATCACTATCATTTGTCATGGAACAGAAGAATTAATCCTCACTAACAGGATGATTATAATATATAACAATTCTCTACCTTTTAACTATAACGTTGTTCAAGGAATCATGATCATGTTTTGAAAATGTTGTGACAGGGCTTCCTGTATCACACTCGAAACTACAAGGTTTGTTATTGATTCCAACCTGTATAATGATTTTTGAATCATCGAAGGATGCAGTGCCTTTGAAAACATCGATTATTTGATTTATCGAAAATTCTTCGTCAGAAAAGTCAGTGGTGACAGTGTCAGTGACATCTTTGATTGAAGATGGATTTTTCTTGAGAATTGATGAAATACAAACTTTTTCGATATGACCTCTCTTATTACACAGTTTGCATCGAAATTTTTCTGTGACAAAACAGTTTTGTGATTGATGGTTGTTCTTGCCACAATGGAGACATAATCCTGTGAGTCCAAGTTTTTGAATTTTTCAGGTTTCGATTGCTCGCTTTTGAATGTGAGCTGGAATGATTGTGGGTGTGTTGATTTGATGAAGTTTTACTTCTCGATCTGAAACGATTACGGCTTTGACGAAATTCTACTTTATGCACATTTCTAGACGAATCAACAGCTTCCGTAAACTTCTCGGTTTTGCATTCGAGATGCTTCAATCGCGAGTGCAGTTTCCAGTTCTTTTTCGAAAGAAACATCGACTGATTGTAGGATTCTTTCTCTCGTACTAGAATCAAGCAAACCTCTTATGGATTGTGCTCTTAACAACATGTTGAGGACTCTTTTTGAACATTCATTTTGATAACATTCGGTCTTGAAATCGCATGTTCAAATGAGATCTTTCAGTGTAGCAACGTAAGTGGAAATTGATTCTCCTTGTGATTGAATTCTTGAGGAGAACCTATGTTGTTCGGTTAGTACATTCCGTCTGGGTGCAAGATGATTTCTCAGAAGGGTTATGAGTTCTGTGTAACTTTTCGTAGCTGGAAGTTCTGGAGATGTCAAACTGGATATAAGTTTATAGTGTCTGCTACCTGAGCAATTTATTAGAACCATTACTTTAGCATCATTCGTTGCTTTATCTTGTTTATCGAGTCCTTTCAGTTTGAAGAGATTTTCTAATCTTTGACAATAACTATCAAAATTTTCACAATTTTCGTCGAAAGGTTCGAAAGTAAGTATTTGCCGTTGAAGAATATCTTTCACTGTGGATGGTTCATTTTGCTGTTCTTGAAAGGGATTTACTAAACCACTGAGAGCTGTTATTAGGGGTGCGAGGTCTTGAGCCATATTTGAAATTATCAATGTTTCATTTTCGAAGACTGCGATGATACTGGAATTGTATGCTATGTTATCGAGGTATTATACTTATGTTTCTTTTATCCTCGTCGCCAAATCATTGTGTATTGAATGATCTTTATTTTGAAAATTGAATTATTGACATGACGTATTTATAAACATATTATCACTATCATCTGTCATGAAACAGAAGAATGAATCCTCACTAACAGGATGATTATAAAATATAACACCTACCAATAGCACTATGTATAAGTTGCGATTGCGAAAGGGCAGTGGCTCCACCATTGATTCTGACTGGTGTGAACTAAATCCTTCACCCCACTACACCATGATACAAATATTATGAAGGATGATGCGGAATTCAGAATAGTCGATTGGGTAACTCACTACACAGCAGTGTGTGCATCATTGTTGATGTTCAACCTCATTGTTACAACATGTCTAAAGATTGTCCTAACTGTTTATTGACCGAACTCGTGAATAAACACCGAAACCGAAATAAAAAATTGTACGATTTTACCAAAGAAGAGCTCGAGAATTTTCCACTACATTATCTTATTAAAAATGTAGGTCCGATGGAACTTCTTTATGCATGGGACAAACTGCCATCAAAATATACAGAGAATTTCGAACTCCGTATCCAGCTACCATGCTTTGTCCACTTCAATCGCCCTGAATGGAGAGATCATGTAGACGGCCTTCCTCAAGCACAATCGAGCTGTCATGTTTGTATATGGGGCCTCGAGCGATGTGGAGAATATTAATATTTTTATTTCATATGTCACAAATATAACATATTATAATCCATAATTACAATACACAAATGAAAATCACATCAAAACTATTGGTCAGAGTCTTCCTCGTCAATTGAATCTTGAGCTATTTCCAAGAACTCATCTGAAGTTCCAGTGATAGCTCCTGGTGTTATAAGCAAATGACCCCATGCCAAAGTTTTCACATCAGAAGGAATTTTATAGCGCTTATCATCAGCAGATGACAAAGCGACTCCATTCCTCAATTCCGTATAAATGGTGTGGAGAGAAGAAAGGAACATATACATCTTACGTAATATTGTTCCACCATTTTCTACAATATTGACATAGTCTGAAAACTGAATTTGGTTTTTCACCACGTTTTTTGAGACACCTTCGGCTTTTTTCATCACATCACCTGCTTTAATACAGTAAGCTTCCGCACCAGTACCATAAGAAGATTCAATGAGTCTTGAGGCATATTCGTCTTTCATGCGTCCTATAACAGATTTTGATCTGGGGATTTGGTGTATATTGTCTGTGGGATAATTCGACGTATCGAAAAATTGGATATTTTCTTTCATATCATCATAGAAATTTCATGTGAATATTTCTAGAATCAGTGAATCCGTATCGGTAAGCATAATGTTGCTTTATCACCATATTTTGCTTTGATGTATCCATAGAAAAAATCGTAAATGATAGTTTTCGAAATATCCAATACCGAAAATCCAACATACATCGGTTTATCATAACAAACACTAGTCATTTCCAACTGGATTGCAACCAAGTTCTCACAGAATTCTGTGCTGCATTTGAAATGTGGAATGGCTATCAGAGCCCTTGCTCCCAGCGAGTTATTTTCATTTTCCCAGCGTGAACGAAGTTTCAAGTCAATTCTTTTGTCGACATTTTCCATGGTTTTGCCAAATATTGAATTTATTGATAATTTGGAAAGTTCTCGTTCAAATTCGTTTAGTGCGGAATTTCGAAGATCCGTGTTCAGGTCTAAGGCCTCAACCACGCCGATTGGGAAAATTCCAAGATTCTATGGATTTTCGTTAGTTTCAAACCATATTTCGAACACTGCTTCAGATTTCGATAATGAATTTGTTTCGTGAATTAGAGATTAGTTTGGCGCTCTTACACTTTGGCGGGATCATTTGTTCTGGGCAAAATGTTAAATCGTTGTGATCATGGTGTAGGCTGGCTGGATATTCCAAGTTCACTTCTAGAACGTATCCTATTGATGCGTCGTCCCCAATCGCGTGACAGTCAGAATTTTCGATATCCTCAGACTCAACCCACTCAAAATCTCCTGTTGGAAGATAACTTGCCATACTTGCTCCATATGAATTTGTTGCATCCAAATACATGATGTATGATGTTGGTTTCTGAGGATCAAAGGTTGGTAGAAATTTGTTATTGGCCACAGCTCTTCTCTTGCTACATTGTGCCACCCCTCCTCGAATACCCTTCTTGAAAAAAATGAATCATATCTATATCAGTCAAGAGCTGAAGTTCTATTTGTGTATAACGTAACATGGCATCCCAGCTCAGCGCAGGCGCTGTCAGATAGTGGGCAGGATCTTTTCTGAAATTCTCAAACACGTCTGCTGGCAGCAGACAATCGGATTTTGAATATTCATCGGCGTTATCTCCCAATGTTTTACATTCGAAGGTATTCCACACATCTATAGCTCTATTATAATCCATGTCTGAAAGTGATTCGCCGGTTAAATCATTATGGAACTTCTCATTCGACGGTAGCTGGGTTTCCTCCAATTTCTTCAAGGAGTCCACATAGTTGTAAGGAAAAACCCCTTTTTGTCTTATAAGATCAAATTGTCTGCTATCTTGGAAGTATTTTCGAACCTCGTTACACTGTTGCACCTCCAAATTTTTGCTGAGTTTATCGAGAGATTTTGGTAAAAATCGAAAAGAGTCTTCGAATCTCAACTGAATATATTCATCAAATGCTCTTGACACTTCTGATTTATCAACCAATATTGACTTTGAGAACGAAATATACCTTTCTTCAGTTTGGGCTATCATTGATATTTTTTCTCCTTTCGTGGCTAATTTCTTGATAAAAAGGTGAGAGTCATAATTTGTGAGGTTGTGAAAGAATACAGGAATAGTTTTCGAGGTCTTGTAGTTCAAATTACAAATACTATGGGCAGCTCCACAAAATTTTCCTGTGTAGTGGTAGTGATCATGAACTCTGATATCTGATGGCTTGAATGGCTTCTCACATATATGGCACGTGGTGCTATTTTGGAAAGTTTGCTGCTCTATCTCAGTAAGTTGATGCATTTCACGAACGTCCTTCATGTGATTAGTGTATAAATCTTGAACGGTTCCATCCAATCTTCTCAGAAAAACGCCGGCAGCAACAGCACCGCGATGAAGTACCGACCTCGAATAACGGTCATCAAAATTACACTCCACATGAAACGCGAACGAATATGGTTCATGTTCACATACTTCAACTGAAAATGATTGATCGTCACAGGGTTCATTGTGTTGAATTGCTCTGAGTAAACTTTCAAAGTCAGCATTAATCACAAACGGTGGTGTTTTCCAAAGTAAGTGAATTTGAGGATGTTTTCAGGCACTGACTCACCATATTCATTGATTTTAAAATTGGTGGTGGGTATCTTTGTGCTCATATGATTGCAATCATTTTCCTCATGGCTTCTAAACTGCTCCACTGTAGCGAACGATTGTAGACATCTATCGCAAATATATATTTTACCATTGCATTCCGATTTCTGTGTTTTCACTAATTTGCCAGGTCCTTAATGAGACAATAATGTGTATTGCCAACCTTATCGGCTATAAGCAATATATTCACATGTGTTGCTTGACGACATTTCGATTTTTGTGTTTTCACTAATTTGCCCAGGTCCTTGATGAGACAATAATGTGTATTGCCAACCTTATCGGCTATAAGCAATAAATTCACATGTGTTGCGTGACGACTCGAAGTGGAATGTAGAGGTCCAATTATTTCATTTATCATTTCTCCATCCTTGAAAGACGATTCAAGTCCGAACACATTAACTGAGATATTTTTGAGTCGCTCGAACTCTGGGATATCCTTCAATTTCATGGGAAAGTCGAGTCTTTGGAAATTCAACAGGGTATTGTAATGTGGATATGATGACGTTCTTATTGAACGATCGTCTGCAGGAAAAATCGCAGCATTGATGGACCATGCGAAGCAGGCTCTGTCATTATTTTGAATATTCAAAATCGCATGTTTGGATTCTATAGCTCTGGGCAGTTTGATGTATGAAAAGGCCGAAATTGATGAGAATTTATTAATATTCACATCCAATAACATGGCATGTTTCAATATCCACCCAGAATCCCGTTCTTGAAACTCTGACGCCTTCACAATCATTTCTTTCTTGAAGTCATAATAATCGTGCTCAATGTTTGATAATTTCGTCAGGGTTTTATTTCTGGTGCTGAAGGACTCAATATCAGATAGTTCCTCCTCTGGTATGACATACAATCCAAAAAGTTCCAAATTTATCTTCAAGCTATGATGAGTCCCCAAATATTCGGTCAGAACTGCCAGAACTTTTGGTTTCACTTCCTGCAAAAATTTGTGAGGATCGGTGAGGGGGTTTGTCACTGGAAAATCGATAGGTGCGAGCGAGTACAACAGGCTAATGTGGATATATCGACTCCATCGTTGTGCACACTGTATAATTCTATAGTATCATCCCACATGGACAATATTGAAGCAGACAAGATAACATTGACCTTATTAGACGACTTCCAAGCTGGTATATCGCTCACAGCTTGCAGGTCACGAAACTTTGACTTCGACTATGTTTACATTGTAACTCTACAGTCTAGCATCTTACATGCATACAGTTGAAGCATATACGATTGCTGTGACCGTATAAGATGACATTGAAGAGTATTTAACGAGTTCAATAGGCAAATGAAGATTCATCGACTTCATCGTTGTGCACACTATATCTCTCTATTCTATCATCTTACCTTGACATTATTGAGTAGACAAGTTTGCATTGACCATATGAGACGACTCCCAAGCGGGTATAACTCACACAGCTTGCAGATTATGAAACTCCGACTCTGACTATGTTTACACTGAAACTCTGCCGTCCAGCATCTGACATGCATACAATTGAAGCAGATATGATTGCATAGACCGTATAAAACGACTTTGAAGGGAATATAACGGGTACAATAGGCGAATGAAGATACAGCGACTTCATCATGGTGCACACTATATCTCTTTATCCAATCATCTGACATGGACACTATTGAAGCAGACAAGTTCACATTGACCATATCAGATGACTCCCAAGCTGGTACGATGCACACAGCTTGCAGAACAAGAAACCCCGACTTTGACTATGTTTACACTGTAACTCTGCAGTATAACATCTAACATGCATACAGTTGAAGCAGATACGACTACAGTGACCATATGAGACGACTTTGAAGTATATATAGCGAGTACAACAGGCTAATGGGGATATATCGACTTAGGTTGTTGTGCACACTGTATCTCTCTATCATATCATCTCACATGGACACTATTGAAGCAGACAAGTTCGCATTGACCATATAAGACGACTTCCAAGCGGGTATAACGCACACAGCTTGCAGAACAAAAAACTCCGACTTTGACAATGTTTACATTGTATTTCAATTTTCATTGTACGTCAAATCATCCCATAGACAATATACACCAAATATACAAATCAAAATCTGTTATAGGACGCATGAAAGACGAATATGCCTCAAGACCTATTGAATCTCTTTATGGTACTGGTGCGAAAGCTTACTGTGTCAAAGCAGGTGATGTGATGAAAAAAGCCAAAGGTGTCTCAGGAAACGTGGTAAAAAACCAAATTTAGTTTTCAGACTATGTCAATATTGTAGAAAATGGTGGAACAATATTACGTAAGATGTATATATTCACTTCTTCTCTCCACACCATTCATACGGAATTGAGGAATAAAGTCGCTTTGTCATCTGATGATAAGCGCTATAAAATTCCTTTTGATGTGAAAACTTTGGCATGGGGTCATTTGCTTATAACACCAGGAGCTATCACTGGAATTTTAGATGCGTTTTTGGAAATAGCTCAAAATTTAATTGACGAGGGAGACTCTGACCAATAGTTTTGATGTGATTTTCATTCGTATATTGTAATTATGGATTATAATATGTTATATTTGTGACATATGAAATAAAAATCATTATCGAGTGAATTTGTTTCATTACATTCATTCAATACGAAATATTAATATTATCCACATCGCTCGAGGCCCCATCTACAAACATGACAGCTTGATTGTGCTTGAGGAAGGCCGTCTACATGATCATTCCATTCAGGGCGATTGAAGTGGACAAAGCATGGTAGCTAGATACGAAGTTCGAAATTCTCTGTATATTTTGATGGCAGTTTGTCTCATGCATAAAGAAGTTCCATCGGACCTACAATTTCAATAAGATAATGTAGTGGAAAATTCTGGAGCTCTTGTTTGGTTAAATCGTACAATTTTTCATTTCGGTTTTGGTGTTTAATCACGATTTCGGTCAATAAACAGTTAGGATAATCTTTAGACATGTTGTAACAATGAGGTTGAACAGCAACAATGATGCAAACACTGCTGTGTAGTACGTAACCCAATCGAATATTCTGAATTTCGCATCATCCTCCATTATATTTGTATCATGGTGTAGTGGAGGGAAGGGATTCAGTTCACACCAGTCAGAATCAATGGTGGAGCCACTGCCCTTTCGCAATCGCAACTTGTACATAGTGCTATTGGTGGGTATGAGTGATTTGAGAGTTGAAACATTATTTATTGTAGTTGATTCCATTCTTGCCCATTTAGAAGGCCAACTTTCATTTCGTGTACCATTACTATCGAAACATATAAATACTTCCCTTATATTATAAGGTTGTGCGATATAGAGAGAGCCTTGAAGAATCACTTGTAAAACTAAACATTGTGGTGTAATCATGGTCACAACTTCTGACATACTCAAATTATTATTTACTTTCAAGCCATATTTATTGAACACGTCATACCCGCAACTGCTACCTGCATGTTTGTGAAACCAAACATCTGGTGAATATCTTTGCGAGAATGTGTGACGACCGCATATTCAGTAAAATCTTGAAAAAATTAAACAAACTGATTTTGATATTATTCTTTATTGCATAAAAAAATTTTCATACAAATAGAAAACATTCGTTAATGCACACATGCAATTTGAATTCGTATGATAAAAACATCTGGGTTCAAACTGTTGTAAAATATGTTGTTCATCGAACTCAACTACTGGAACAGAAGTGAACCGTCGAATATATTCAGCTTTCTCCCTCCCTTTGATATGTATTAGATCGACTCCATCACATAGACTTCTCAAGATATTTCCAAACTGATGCAACGGTGTGTATCTTTCGGTCCACTCTATACAGTGAAAATTACGAACCAGCCAATCAGCCTGCTTTTGTAATTTCGGAGGTGAAAAGTTGAGTGGAAATGGTGGTTTGAAAATATTATGGCAAATTTCCACTCCATCGAAGGCTGCAAACTCTTTGACAATGAATTTGTTATTTTCTATCTTGAATGGTGGTTTGAAAATATTATGGCAAATATTCACTCCATCGAAGGCTGCAGACTCTTTGACAATGAATTTGTTATTTTCTATCTTGAATCCTTGCAAATTTATGATTAAACTCATATCGTGATATTCGAGAAATTTTTGAAAACTGATTTCTTGGTAGAGTACAATTCTATCAGCCTTTTCAGTATCTTTATGTTTTCCATATGTTTCCTCAGACGTAATTCATAACTGGATAACATCATATCAACTGAATGAAAGAGAATGTGCTCCTCAATATATGACAAAAATCTGATCATGCGCATTAAAGCTGCTTCACTATTTTCGTTAAAGGGTTATAGGAATATTCTTTTTTATGTAGAATGAGATAAAAAGCAGTGGTTTCTTCTGAAGTATCACTACCAGTTTCAAATTCAACCCGCATCACTATTGATCCTGTTTGGATGACTTCTTTCTGTCGTGAACAATCAATGTGAAAAATTGGTGCTTCATCTTTGAACTCTTTCGGGGTCAATATCGGCTCGTCATTTTTCAGATGATAGTAATGCTCTTGAAAGTTTGAGTACATCTCATAAAGTGTAGCATACTTGTTGTTTTTGAAATCTGAATGTGAATCATTGTATGGATATCTTTCAGAATTGAGGAACACTCTAATATTGGTGAGGTCTATATGATCAAACTTACCCATATCACTCGTTATTTTCCCTTTTCTACTAGTTTTAAATGCTATTATTACATGTCTAGGCGTTTCAACCTTGGTAGTGGCCTTGACTGGTCACGTATGTCTATTTGATTCACTTAAAAATGGATACTCAATCAACTCCCAGCTCCTGAACATAATTGGAAGTTCAATACATTCATTAGTAATTTTCGTGATCCGAAGTTGTTCTTGAATGCTTGGAGTTATGTGGGGAACTCTTCAAAATACATTTGTAAGCTCTTCTTTTGGTTTTTCTGAATCATCTATGCTAGTTACTGCATCTCAATCATTACTAGATCTGATTAAGACTAATTCTTGCCGCATGTTTACTATTATTCTCCTGAAATCTTCAAAGAACCCAGCAAACATTTCCAAAGGTATACACACGTTGAATTGACCGTTAGTACCAACTTGAATTTTTTCTTGGTTCGATATTTTGGGGAACCACCGCGCATTTTGCATAGAGATGCTTTCGTTTTCATTTAGTGATAAATAATTTTTCAATGTTGATGTTTATCTCAAATTCCTCACTGAATCAATCACAATACCGTTCAATTCATATCGAAGTTCTCGGAAGAGGAATGCTATTGCATTATTAATGAATTTTAGTTTTGTTGGAACGGCACTTTTATCATCTAGCAGGGTACCTTCTATGTATAGATAACTGTTACATGGCAATGTGAAGGCTTCAAGGTCAGCAATTGGTACTTTAATTTCATCGTTATAATTAAGGTTTCCAGCGATGTATGGCTGATATGTTTGAAACTGATAGTCTTCAATTGTAGTATCACTGAAAGGCTGACCTGTGATATTCAATAATTCAATTATTTCGAAACTTCTAATCCAAGAGATATTAAAAACTGACAATTTTCTGATGTTAATATTCCGGAGGTCTTCTTCATACTGGGACATCTTTTCCCATTGTCTTGTCTTTCATAGTATTGTTCAGGGGAGTAAAACGGTGTTGAATGAAAGAATCTCCACACCATGATCAAAGATCCTTCTTCCGAAGGTGAAGTCGAACGGTGATTTCTCCTTCACGGAAATCTATATTATTTCCTGATTGATCAATAATTTCCA
Organism: Phaedon cochleariae; assembly: GCA_918026855.4. Classification (NCBI taxonomy): domain Eukaryota; kingdom Metazoa; phylum Arthropoda; class Insecta; order Coleoptera; family Chrysomelidae; genus Phaedon; species Phaedon cochleariae. The sequence continues at coordinate 12,334,856 of OU896722.1, read as the reverse complement.
CAGTTATATTGTTGATAGTCTTCACGGAAACTGGATAATACAGGATCGTAACAGGTGATTCAATGATCTTGTATCCAGTGGGAACTTTGACATTGAACTGATGAATTGAATGATCTGGTTCACCATTTCAATAGCTTTCGATGGCCAAGTTACAATCTATACAGATAGTATTGACTTCGAGAATCTTGACCTGGTGGTGCGAAACACTTTTTTCATCGGCATTCAGCATTCGTTTTCTGAATCCAAGTAGTGATCCAATTGTGTTGTCCACTCCAAAATTGATTCGACGATTAGTTTTTATAGGCACCTTGGAAGTATTCAAATCAGGTGTAATTCAAAAAACTGCTTAGTTGTCTTTATCATCCATAGCATTTTGAATAACGTTTGCTAGATCATCAATTTCATATGATCCAGTAGGAATTTCAAATCAATCCCAACTAGCATGTATAGTCGCGATTACGTAATAACGACTATTGGGTCGACTATTAAGTAATATTTACTAGTTGCGGTTACGTTATAATTACGTCGTTACTACGTATTTACGACCAAAATGGGGAACAAATCACGAGTAATTATTACGGTTTGCCGACGTAGCGGGAACTCACACAATTACGTAATGCTTACGACCCGTCGACGTTGAAATTACGTAAAGATGTAGTAAATTTTTCTACCTGACTTTCTATTTCTTTTCCACTTCATAAAAATATTATTTTCTCTCTTTATTATTCTTCATTTCATCCATGAAGTTCACATTCACGAAAAATGAACAAGTCCAATATGCCTAACCATTCAATAAATAATACAAGGACAAACACGCGAAATAATTGATACTCGAACTTGAAAAATTCGAACAACATTCAGTTTTTCGATAAATGTGATGATTTTGCCTCGAAATTCAAGATGCGCCCACAAAATACGGCTCATTTCACCAAAAATATGGTTTTATTTCATTCGGCTATTTTTCAAAAATCATCGTAAATCATGTTAATTTCCATTATTATGCAATTTGTGATCGAACGAATGCTATTATTCTTCATAAAATGATGTTTATCAACAAGAAAAACCAAAATTATTTCCTGTTCAAATGGTTATCACATCAATCAATATGGCTTCCAATCGAAAATGAATCAGAAAGTTACTTTTGGAACTCGTCAGTTATGATAACCTATGTATTGGTAACTTCAACTGAATATAATTACCAAAGAGTTGTTTCAACTATGAAGGAATTGTTTGAGTAGGAATAACCAATATGTTACTTGAAATATCACCAAGAATTGACTAAATTATTAGGTGATCGATCAAGTAACGACAACGTCGTAGAAACCTAATTGGTGACCATAGAGTTATTGCAACTGTGAAGCCTTCTTGGGGTGGTAAGCGTTACCGTAATAATATATCCAAAGTTCCGAAACCTTAAGAGTAGTTTTGAGGAGTGACAGTTTCGAAATAGGTACTTCGTAATAAGCCATGAGAATTTCTCACTTTGAAGTTATTATCTAGTGTAAAAAGGAGTTTTCTGCGTATGGCTTCAAATACATGCCATAGCCCTTATATGGTCTCAAATATAGCCCTTTTCCAGTAGCCGCCTTCCCCATTTCTTGATTATGTCGCTGTTCTTCAGCTAGTCGTTCTCGATCAGCTTTCGCATCATCAACCGCTTTGGCGATACCCGCGGCACCTCCACCTACTGGAAAAGGGCTATATTTGAGACCATATAAGGGCTGTGGCATGTATTCGAAGCCATACGCAAAAAACTCCCGATAAAGCTACCTTGCCGATCACTGACTGAAATTGACTTGCGCAAATATGTGGAAATTCTCAAAATACCATACTCTAGGAAAATGTTGATGAGAGATAACCTTCCTGGAAAAATAAGAGAGAATGAGTCTGGAATCTTGAATCTAGATTCGAATGTAGGTGAAGGAACACATTGGACTGCTTATAATAAGTTATGGAGATTTATCTCCACCTTTAGAACTGATTCAATATTTTTCAAGCAACGGTGGCAATAATGATATTATGTATAATTATGATTCAGTACAATCATCCAATATCAATGTGGGCAACATTGTTCACTTTTTTTATAAAACCAGAATTTGTGAAATGCAGCGTCATTTGAAATTAAACTTTCAGTGAAACAATATGTCTTTGACTTTTACTTTAAGTGGCTGTCTATCGAATCTTACTCACGATTTAGTCCTCCAATATATTTGAATGATGAAAACGAATATGAAATTGGGTCAGCTAATTTTGACAGTTTTAACTCAATACCAAATATTGATAATACGAATAATATTTCCGTTTGGGGTGAGAACGATAGATATAGATTTGAAATTCCTACTGGATCATATGGAATTGATGATCTAGCAAACGTTATTCAAAATGCTATGAATGATGAAGACAACCAACCAGTTCTTCGAATAACACCTGATTTGAATACTTCCAAGGTGACTATAAAAACTAATCGTCGAATCAGTTTTGGAGTGGACAACACAATTGGATCACTACTTGGATTCAGAAAACGAATGCTGAATGCCGATGAAAAAAGTGTTTCGGACCACCAGGTCAAGATTTTCAACGTCGATACTATCTGCATAGATTGTAACTTCGCCATCGAAAGCTATTCAAATGATGAACCAGTTCATTTGATTCATCAGTTCGATGTCAAAGTTCCCACTGGATACAAGATCATCGAATCACCTGTTACGATCCTGTATTATCCAGTTTCCGTGAAGACTATCAACAATATAAATGTGAAAATTATTGATCAATCAGGGGATATTATAGATTTCCGTGAAGAAGAAATCACCGTTCGACTTCACCTTCGGAAAAAGGATCTCTGATCATGGTGTGGAGATTCTTTCATTCAACACCGTTTTACTCCCCTGAACAATACTATAAAAGACAAGACAATGGAAAGAGACGTCCTAGTATGAAGAAGACCTCCGGAATATTCACTTCAGAAAATCGTCAGTTTTTGATATCTCTTGGATTAGAAGTTTTGAAATAATGGAATTATTGAATATCACAGGTCAGCCTTTCAGTGATACTACAATTGAAGACTATTAGTTTCATACATATCAGCCATACATCGCTGGAAACCTTTATTATAACGATGAAATAAGAGTGCCAATTGCTGACCTTGAAGCCTTCACATTACCATGTAACAATTATCTATACATAGAAGGTACCCTGCTAGATGATAAAAGTGCCGTTTCAACAAAACTAAAATTCAATAATAATGCAATAGCATTCCTCTTCCGAGAACTTCGATATGAATTGAACGGTATTGTGATTGATTCAAAGAGGAATTTGAGATTAACATCAACATTGGAAAATTATTTATCACAAAATGAAAACGAAAGCGTCTCTATGCAAAATGCGGGGTGGTTCCTCAAAATATCGAACCAAGAAAAAATTCTAGTTGGTACTAACGGTCAATTCAACGTGTGTATTCCTTTGGAAATGTTTGCTATGTTCTTTGAAGATTCCAGGAGAATAATAGTGAACATGCGGTAAAAATTAGTCTTCATCAGATCTAGTAATGATTTAGAAGCAGTAACTAGCATAGATGATTCGGAAAAACCAAAAGTAGAGCTTACAAAAGTATTTTGGAGAGTTCCCCACATAACTCCAAGCATTCAAGAACAACTTCGAATCACGAAAATTACTAATAAAAGTATTGAACTTCAATTGGGTTCAGGAGCTGGGCGTTGATTGAGTATCCATCTTCAAGTGAATCAAATAGACTTACGTGGCCAGTCAAGACCACTACCAAGGTTGAAACGCCTAGACATGTAATAATAGCATTGTAAACTAGTAGAAGAGGGAAAATAACGAGTGATATGAGTAGGTTTGATCATATCGACCCCACAAATTTTTTTTTATTTTTTTTTATCGCTTGGAGCGCACGAAAGGGAATCCCTATAATGTTCAAAGAACATCGTGCGTTCCTATGGAGGATAGGGACAAGAGGTAGGTATTGGAATTTTTTTTGAACTTTTGAAGATTATATGTTGTTGGGAATACTTCCACAGGCAATGAATTCCACAGCCTAGCCGTTCTATGGATGAAGGAGTCTTGATAAAGTGCTGTTCGACATCTTTCGAGGTTGACAACGAAAGGATGTGCTGACTGGGCTTGTCTTGTTCGTCTGGTTGGTATTGCTAGTGGAGGGATGATAGCAGAGATTTCCGAAGAACATTTCCCGTGGAAGTATCGATAGAAAAGTGAAAGGTCGCCGACCTTTCTACGGTGTTCCAATGATGTCAAAGAGCGAGCGAGAGTGTTCCTCAATTCTGAAAGATATCCATACAATGAATCACATTTAGATTTCGAAAACAACAAGTATGCTACACTTTATGAGATGTACTCAAACTTTCAAGAAAATTACTATCATCTGAAGAATAACGAGCCGATATTGACCCCGAAAGAGTTCAAAGATGAAGCACCAATTGTTCACATTGATTGTTCACGACAGAAAGAAGTCATCCAAACAGGATCAATAGTGATGCGGGTTGAATTTGAAACTGGTAGTAATTCTCCAAAGGGAACCACTGCTTTTTGTCTCGTTCTACATGAAAAAGAATATTCCTATAACCCTCTAACGAAAATAGTGAAGCAGCTTCAATGCGCATGATCAGATTTTTGTCATATATTGAGGTGGCACATTCTTTTTCATTCAGTTGATATAATGTTATCCAGTTATGAATTACGTCTGAGGAAACATATGGAAAACATAAAGATACTGAAAAGGCTGATAGAATTGTACTCTACCAAGAAATCAGTTTTCAAAAATTCCTCAAATATTACGATATGAGTTTGATCATAGGTGTGCAACGATTCAAGATAGAAAATAACAAATTCATTGTCAAAGAGTTTGCATCCTTCAATGGAGTGAAAATTCGCCATTATATTTTCAAACCACCATTTCCACTTAACTTTTCACCTTCGAATTTACAAAAGCAGGCTAAATGTCTGGTTCGTAATTTTCACTGTATAGAGTGGACCAAAGGATACACACTGTTGCATCAGTTTGAAAATAACATGAAAAGTCTATGTGATGGAGTCGATCTAATACATATCAAAGGAAGGGAGAAAGCTGAATATATTCGACGGTTCACTTCTGTTCCAGTAGTTGAGTTCGATGAACAACCTATTTTACAACAGTCCGAACCAAGATGTTTTTATTATACGAATTCGAATTGCATGTGTGCATTAACAAATGTTTTTCATTTGTATGAACATTTTTTTATGCAACAAAGTATAATATCGAAATCAGTTTGTTTCATTTTTTCGAGATTTTTCTGAATTTGCGGTCGTCACACATTCTCGCAAAGATTTTCACCAGGTGTTTGCTTTTGCCAACCAGCAGGTAGCAGTTGCGGGTATGACGTGTTCAATAAATATGGCTTGGAAATAAATAGAAATTTTAGTATGTCAGAAGTTGTGACCATGATAACACCACAATGTTTAGTTTTACAAGTGATTCTTCAAGGCTTTCTCTATATCGCACAACCTTATAATATAAGAGAAGTATTCATATTTTTCGATAGTAATGGTACACGAAATGAAAGTTGGCCTTCTGAATGGGCAAGAATGGAATCAACTACAATGAATAATGTTTCAACTCTCAAATCACTCATACCCACTATTGTGTATTGAATAATCTTTATTTCGAAAATTGAATTATTAACATAAAGTATTTATAAACATATTATCACTATCATTTGTCATGGAACAGAAGAATGAATCCTCACTAACAGGATGATTATAATATATAACAATTCTCTACCTTTTAACTATAACGTTGTTCAAGGAATCATGATCATGTTTTGAAAATGTTGTGACAGGGCTTTCTGTATCACACTCGAAAGTACAAGGTTTGTTATTGATTCCAACCTGTATAATGATTTTTGAATCATCGAAGGATGCAGTGCCTTTGAAAACATCGATTATTTGATTTATCGAAAATTCTTCGTCAGAAAAGTCAGTGGTGACAGTGTCAGTGACATCTTTGATTGAAGATGGATTTTTCTTGAGAATTGATGAAATACAAACTTTTTCGATATGACCTCTCTTATTACACAGTTTGCATCGAAATTTTTCTGTGACAAAACAGTTTTGTGATTGATGGTTGTTCTTGCCACAATGGAGACATAATCCTGTGAGTCCAAGTTTTTGAATTTTTCAGGTTTCGATTGCTTGCTTCTGAATGTGAGCTGGAAAGATTGTGGGTGTGTTGATTTGATGAAATTTTACTTCTCGATCTGGAACGATTACGGCTTTGACGAAATTCTACTTTATGCACATTTCTAGACGAATTAACAGCTCCCGTAAACTTCTCGGTTTTGCATTCGAGATGCTTCAATCGCGAGTGCAGTTTCCAGTTCTTTTTCGAAAGAAACATCGACTGATTGTAATATTCTTTCTCTCGTACTAGAATCAAGCAAACCTCTTATGGATTGTGCTCTTAACAACATGTTGAGGACTCTTTTTGAACATTCATTTTGATAACATTCGGTCTTGAAATCGCATGTTCAAATGAGATCTTTCAGTGTAGCAACGTAAGTGGAAATTGATTCTCCTTGTGATTGAATTCTTGAGGAGAACCTATGTTGTTCGGTTAGTACATTCCGTCTGGGTGCAAGATGATTTCTCAGAAGGGTTATGAGTTCTGTGTAACTTTTCGTAGCTGAAAGTTCTGGAGATGTCAAACTGGATATAAGTTTATAGTGTCTGCTACCGAAGCAATTTATTAGAACCATTATTTTAGCATCATTCGTTGCTTTATCTTGTTCATCGAGTCCTTTCAGTTTGAAGAGATTTTCTAATCTTTGACAATAACTATCAAAATTTTCACAATTTTCGTCGAAAGGTTCGAAAGTAAGTATTTGCCGTTGAAGAATATCTTTCACTGTGGATGGTTCATTTTGCTGTTCTTGAAAGGGATTTACTAAACCACTGAGAGCTGTTATTAGGGGTGCGAGGTCTTGAGCCATATTTGAAATTATCAATGTTTTATTTTCGAAGACTGCGATGATACTGGAATTGTCTGCTATGTTATCGAGGTATTATACTTATGTTTCTTTTATCCTCGTCGCCAAATCATTGTGTATTGAATGATCTTTATTTTGAAAATTGAATTATTGACATGACGTATTTATAAACATATTATCACTATCATCTGTCATGAAACAGAAGAATGAATCCTCACTAACAGGATGATTATAAAATATAACACCTACCAATAGCACTATGTATAAGTTGCGATTGCGAAAGGGCAGTGGCTCCACCATTGATTCTGACTGGTGTGAACTAAATCCTTCACCCCACTACACCATGATACAAATATTATGAAGGATGATGCGGAATTCAGAATAGTCGATTGGGTAACTCACTACACAGCAGTGTGTGCATCATTGTTGATGTTCAACCCCATTGTTACAACATGTCTAAAGATTGTCCTAACTGTTTATTGACCGAACTCGTGAATAAACACCGAAACCGAAATAAAAAATTGTACGATTTTACCAAAGAAGAGCTCGAGAATTTTCCACTACATTATCTTATTAAAAATGTAGGTCCGATGGAACTTCTTTATGCATGGGACAAACTGCCATCAAAATATACAGAGAATTTCGAACTCCGTATCCAGCTACCATGCTTTGTCCACTTCAATCGCCCTGAATGGAGAGATCATGTAGACGGCCTTCCTCAAGCACAATCGAGCTGTCATGTTTGTATATGGGGCCTCGAGCGATGTGGAGAATATTAATATTTTTATTTCATATGTCACAAATATAACATATTATAATCCATAATTACAATACACAAATGAAAATCACATCAAAACTATTGGTCAGAGTCTTCCTCGTCAATTGAATCTTGAGCTATTTCCAAGAACTCATCTGAAGTTCCAGTGATAGCTCCTGGTGTTATAAGCAAATGACCCCATGCCGAAGTTTTCACATCAGAAGGAATTTTATAGCGCTTATCATCAGCAGATGACAAAGCGACTCCATTCCTCAATTCCGTATAAATGGCGTGGAGAGAAGAAAGGAACATATACATCTTACGTAATATTGTTCCACCATTTTCTACAATATTGACATAGTCTGAAAACTGAATTTGGTTTTTCACCACGTTTTTTGAGACACCTTCGGCTTTTTTCATCACATCACCTGCTTTAATACAGTAAGCTTCCGCACCAGTACCATAAGAAGATTCAATGAGTCTTGAGGCATATTCGTCTTTCATGCGTCCTATAACAGATTTTGATCTGGGGATTTGGTGTATATTGTCTGTGGGATAATTCGACGTATCGAAAAATTGGATATTTTCTTTCATATCATCATAGAAATTTCATGTGAATATTTCTAGAATCAGTGAATCCGTATCGGTAAGCATAATGTTGCTTTATCACCATATTTTGCTTTGATGTATCCATAGAAAAAATCGTAAATGATAGTTTTCGAAATATCCAATACCGAAAATCCAACATACATCGGTTTATCATAACAAACACTAGTCATTTCCAACTGGATTGCAACCAAGTTCTCACAGAATTCTGTGCTGCATTTGAAATGTGGAATGGCTATCAGAGCCCTTGCTCCCAGCGAGTTATTTTCATTTTCCCAGCGTGAACGAAGTTTCAAGTCAATTCTTTTGTCGACATTTTCCATGGTTTTGCCAAATATTGAATTTATTGATAATTTGGAAAGTTCTCGTTCAAATTCGTTTAGTGCGGAATTTCGAAGATCCGTGTTCAGGTCTAAGGCCTCAACCACGCCGATTGGGAAAATTCCAAGATTCTATGGATTTTCGTTAGTTTCAAACCATATTTCAAACACTGCTTCAAATTTCGATAATGAATTTGTTTCGTGAATTAGAGATTAGTTTGGCGCTCTTACACTTAGGCGGGATCATTTGTTCTGGGCAAAATGTTAAATCGTTGTGATCATGGTGTAGGCTGGCTGGATATTCCAAGTTCACTTCTAGAACGTATCCTATTGATGCGTCGTCCCCAATCGCGTGACAGTCAGAATTTTCGATATCCTCAGACTCAACCCACTCAAAATCTCCTGTTGGAAGATAACTTGCCATACTTGCTCCATATGAATTTGTTGCATCCAAATACATGATGTATGATGTTGGTTTCTGAGGATCAAAGGTTGGTAGAAATTTGTTATTGGCCACAGCTCTTCTCTTGCTACATTGTGCCACCCCTCCTCGAATACCCTTCTTGAAAAAATGAATCATATCTATATCAGTCAAGAGCTGAAGTTCTATTTGTGTATAACGTAACATGGCATCCCAGCTCAGCGCAGGCGCTGTCAGATAGTGGGCAGGATCTTTTCGGAAATTCTCAAACACGTCTGCTGGCAGCAGACAATCGGATTTTGAATATTCATCGGCGTTATCTCCCAATGTTTCACATTCGAAGGTATTCCACACATCTATAGCTCTATTATAATCCATGTCTGAAAGTGATTCGCCGGTTAAATCATTATGGAACTTCTCATTCGACGGTAGCTGGGTTTCCTCCAATTTCTTCAAGGAGTCCACATAGTTGTAAGGAAAAACCCCTTTTTGTCTTATAAGATCAAATTGTCTGCTATCTTGGAAGTATTTTCGAACCTCGTTACACTGTTGCACCTCCAAATTTTTGCTGAGTTTATCGAGAGATTTTGGTAAAAATCGAAAAGAGTCTTCGAATCTCAACTGAATATATTCATCAAATGCTCTTGACACTTCTGATTTATCAACCAATATTGACTTTGAGAACGAAATATACCTTTCTTCAGTTTGGGCTATCATTGATATTTTTTCTCCTTTCGTTGCTAATTTCTTGATAAAAAGGTGAGAGTCATAATTTGTGAGGTTGTGAAAGAATACAGGAATAGTTTTCGAGGTCTTGTAGTTCAAATTACAAATACTATGGGCAGCTCCACAAAATTTTCCTGTGTAGTGGTAGTGATCATGAACTCTGATATCTGATGGCTTGAATGGCTTCTCACATATATGGCACGTGGTGCTATTTTGGAAAGTTTGCTGCTCTATCTCAGTAAGTTGATGCATTTCACGAACGTCCTTCATGTGATTAGTGTATAGATCTTGAACGGTTCCATCCAATTTTCTCAGAAAAACGCCGGCAGCAACAGCACCGCGATGAAGTACCGACCTCGAATAACGGTCATCAAAATTACACTCCACATGAAACGCGAACGAATATGGTTCATGTTCACATACTTCAACTGAAAATGATTGATCGTCACAGGGTTCATTGTGTTGAATTGCTCTGAGTAAACTTTCAAAGTCAGCATTAATCACAAACGGTGGTGTTTTCCAAAGTAAGTGAATTTGAGGATGTTTTCAGGCACTGACTCACCATATTCATTGATTTTAAAATTGATGGTGGGTATCTTTGTGCTCATATGATTGCAATCATTTTCCTCATGGCTTCTCAACTGTTCCACTGTAGCGAACGATTGTGGACATCTATCGCAAATATATATTTTACCATTGCATTCCGATTTCTGTGTTTTCATCAATTTGCCAGGTCCTTAATGAGACAATAATGTGTATTGCCAACCTTATCGGCTATAAGCAATATATTCACATGTGTTGCTTGACGACATTTCGATTTTTGTGTTTTCACTAATTTGCCCAGGTCCTTGATGAGACAATAATGTGTATTGCCAACCTTATCGGCTATAAGCAATAAATTCACATGTGTTGCGTGACGACTCGAAGTGGAATGTAGAGGTCCAATTATTTCATTTATCATTTCTCCATCCTTGAAAGACGATTCAAGTCCGAACACATTAACTGAGATATTTTTGAGTCGCTCGAACTCTGGGATATCCTTCAATTTCATGGGAAAGTCGGGTCTTTGGAAATTCAACAGGGTATTGTAATGTGGATATGATGACGTTCTTATTGAACGATTGTCTGCAGGAAAAATCGCAGCATTGATGGACCATGCGGAGCAGGCTCTGTCATTATTTTGAATATTCAAAATCGCATGTTTGGATTCTAAAGCTCTGGGCAGTTTGATGTATGAAAAGGCCGAAATTGATGAGAATTTATTAATATTCACATCCAATAACATGGCATGTTTCAATATCCACCCAGAATCCCGTTCTTGAAACTCTGACGCCTTCACAATCATTTCTTTCTTGAAGTCATTATAATCGTGCTCAATGTTTGATAATTTCGTCAGGGTTTCATTTCTGGTGCTGAAGGACTCAATATCAGATAGTTCCTCCTCTGGTATGACATACAATCCAAAAAGTTCCAAATTTATCTTCAAGCTATGATGAGTCCCCAAATATTCGGTCAGAACTGCCAGAACTTTTGGTTTCACTTCCTGCAAAAATTTGTGAGGATCGGTGAGGGGGTTTGTCACTGGAAAATCGATAGGTGCGAGCGAGTACAACAGGCTAATGTGGATATATCGACTCCATCGTTGTGCACACTGTATATTTCTATAGTATCATCCCACATGGACAATATTGAAGCAGACAAGATTACATTGACCTTATTAGACGACTTCCAAGCTGGTATATCGCTCACAGCTTGCAGGTCACGAAACTTTGACTTCGACTATGTTTACATTGTAACTCTACAGTCTAGCATCTTACATGCATACAGTTGAAGCATATACGATTGCTGTGACCGTATAAGATGACATTGAAGGGTATTTAACGAGTTCAATAGGCAAATGAAGATCAATCGACTTCATCGTTGTGCACACTATATCTCTCTATTCTATCATCTTACCTTGACATTATTGAGTAGACAAGTTTGCATTGACCATATGAGACGACTCCCAAGCGGGTATAACTCACACAGCTTGCAGATTATGAAACTCCGACTCTGACTATGTTTACACTGAAACTCTGCCGTCCAGCATCTGACATGCATACAATTGAAGCAGATATGATTGCATAGACCGTATAAAACGACTTTGAAGGGAATATAACGGGTACAATAGGCGAATGAAGATACAGCGACTTCATCATGGTGCACACTATATCTCTTTATCCAATCATCTGACATGGACACTATTGAAGCAGACAAGTTCACATTGACCATATCAGATGACTCCCAAGCTGGTACGATGCACACAGCTTGCAGAACAAGAAACCCCGACTTTGACTATGTTTACACTGTAACTCTGCAGTATAACATCTAACATGCATACAGTTGAAGCAGATACGACTACAGTGACCATATGAGACGACTTTGAAGTATATATAGCGAGTACAACAGGCTAATGGGGATATATCGACTTAGGTTGTTGTGCACACTGTATCTCTCTATCATATCATCTCACATGGACACTATTGAAGCAGACAAGTTCGCATTGACCATATAAGACGACTTCCAAGCGGGTATAACGCACACAGCTTGCAGAACAAAAAACTCCGACTTTGACAATGTTTACATTGTATTTCTGCAGTCTAGCATGTGACATGCATAAGGTTGAAGCAGATACGATAGCAATGACCGTATGAGACGACTCTGAAGGGTATATAACGAGTACAACAGACGAATGGGGATACATCGACTTCATCGTTGTGCACACTATATCTCTCTATCATATCATCTCACATGGACAATATCGAAGCAGACGAGTTCACATTGACCATATTAGACGGCTTTCAAGCTGGTATAACGCACACAGCTTGCAGGTCAAGAAACTTCGACTTCGACTATGTTTACTCTGTAACTCTGCAGTCTAGCATCTGACATTCATACAGTTGGATCATATACTATTGCAGTGTTCGTATGAGACGACATTGAAGGGTATATAATGAGTACAAAAGACAAATGAAGATCCATCGACTCCATCGTTGTGCACACTTTATCTCTCTATCCTTTCATCTTGACTTGACACTATTGAGTAGACAAGTTTGCATTGACCATATAAGGCGACTTCCAAGCGGGTATAACTCACACAGCTTGCAGAACGAGGAACTCCGACTTTGACTATATTTACACTGTAACTCTGCAGTTCGGCATCTTACATTCATACAGTTGAAGCAGATACGATGGAAGTGACCGTATAAGACGAGTTTGAAGGGTATATAACGAGTACAATAGGCAAATGGGGATACAACGACTTCATCGTCGTACACACTATATCTCTCTATCCTATCATCTCACATGGATACTATTGAAGCAGACGAGTTCGCAATGCTCATATGAGATGACTTTTGAGCGGGTTTAACGCACACAACTTGCAGAACAAGGAACTAAGATTTCGACTTTGTTCACACTGTAACTCTGCAGTCTGGCATCTGACATGCATACAGTTGATGCAGAAACGATTGCAGTGATCGTATAAGACGACTTTGAAGGGTTTATGACGGGTACAATAGGTGAATGAAGATACATCGACTTCAACGTTGTGCACACTATACCTCTCTATCCAATCATCTTACATGGACACTATTGAAGCAGACAAGTTCGCAATGACCATATGAGACGAGTTTCAATCAGGTTCAACGCACACAGCTTGCAGAACAAGAAACCTCGACTCTGACTTTGTTCACACTATAACTCTTTACTATAACATCTGACATGCATACAGCTGAAACAAATACGACAACAGTGACCATATGAGACGACTTTGAAGGGTATATAGCGAGTACAACAGGCTTATGGGGATATATCGACTTCATCGTTGTGCACACTATATCTTTCTATATTATCATCTCACATGGACAATATTGGAGCAGAAAAGATTACATTGACCTTATAAGACGACTTCCAAGCTGGTATATCGCTCACAGCTTGCAGGTCACGAAACTTTGACTTCGACTATGTTTACATTGTAACTCTGCAGTCTAGCATCTGACATGCATACAGTTGAAGCAGATACGATGACAGTGACCGTATAAGACGACTCTGAAAGGTATATATTGAGTACAATAGGCAAATGGGGATACATCGACTTCATCGTTGTGCACACTCTATCTCTCTATCCTATCATCTCACATACATACTATTGAAGCAGACGAGTTCGCAATGCTCATATGAGATGTTTTCTGAGCGACTATAACGCACACAACTTACAGAACAAGAAACTTCGACTTCGACTATGTTCACACTACAACTCTGCAGTCTAGCATCTGACATGCATACAGTTGATGCAGGAACGATTGCAGTGATAGTATAAGACGACTTTGAAGGGTTTATAACAGGAACAATAGGCAAATGAAGATACATCGACTTCATCGTTGTGCACACTTTACCTCTTCATCCAATCATCTCACATGGACACTATTGAAGCAGACAAGTTCGCAATGACCATATAGGACGACTTCCAAGCAAGTTCAACGCACACAGCTTGCAGAATAAGGAAACACGACTTTGACTATGTTTACACTGTAACTCTGCAGTATAACATCTGACATGCGAACAGTTGAAGCAGATTCGACTACTGTGACCATATAAGACGACTTTGAAGGGTATATAACGAGTACAACAGGCTAATGGGGATATATCGACTTCATCGTTGTGCACACTATATCTTTCTGTCCTATCATCTCACATGGACAATATTGAAGCAGACAAGATCACATTGACCATATCAGACGACTTTGAAGCTGGTATAACGCACACAGCTTGGAGAGGTCAAGCAACTTCAACTTCTGATATGTTCACACTGTAACTCTGCAGTCTAGCATCTGACATGCATTGAGTTGATGCAGGAACGATTGCAGTCATCGTATGAGACGACTTTGAAGGTTTCATAACAGGTACAATAGGCAAATAAAGATACATCGACTCCATCTTTGTGCACATTATACCCCTTCATCCAATCATCTTACATGGACACTATTGAAGCAGACGAGTTAGTAGATACATATTAGGAATCCTCGACCAGGCATGACGGCATCAGACAGCCAATCAGAGCACTCCATTTATTCCTCCCTAATTAATCAATCACCCCATGAAGGAAAGCACCATATGCTCTGATTCATCAACCATTGAGTACTTGAGAACACGTGCACTCAGTCTTTTCCACTTATATGCGGGTAAAGCGCGAGTCATCACAATGATGCGGGTATAGTATGAGTCATCCGAATAATGCGGGTATAGTATGAGTCATCAGAATACTGCGGGTATCAGATGGTTGGTTTCGCGAATATGCGAGCAGCAGATGTGCGTGCGGGTACCCCTCTACTGAACGATATGAAATCGGGTAAGAGCCAGCATACTTTAGTTCAGAATTGAGCGAGCCTCAGTCCTCAAGTTTCTCCAGCGGGTTAGGACCGGTGTAATCTAGTTCAGTCTTGAGCTGGTCTTAGTTTATACGTTTCTTCAACATGTTCGAGTTCACTGAGTGATAATGAAGTGCGGTTATTGTGGCAATGAATTTTCTTCAACGAGCTCTTTATTCCGGCATGTACGCAGAACTTGCAGGAATAATCGAGATGTGAATGGATCACCGACCAAGAAGATAAAGCCCAATAGTGTGGACGATCAGCAAGCATCTACTTCGAACAACACATTGTTTAACTATTTCCCTATGCAGGAACCTAATACTCATGGTGCTGAAAAGCGGAAATGAGTAGATCAACCTGTTGAAAATGATTTGGGGAATGTTATAGTGAAACTTCGTTGTGCTCTCAAGAAAAGAATATGATATCGATTTCACAAAGACAAAGCCCTCACCGATCTTCACGAATTTCTGCAGGAAGTGAAACCAAAAGTTCTGGCAATTCTGACCGAATATTTGGGGACTCATCATAGCTTGAAGATAAATTTGGAACTTTCTGGATTGTATGTCATACCAGAGAAGGAACTATCTGATATTGAGTCCTTCAACACCAGAAATAAAACCCTGAAAAAATCATCAAACATTGAGCACGATTATGATGACTTCAAGGAAGAAATGATTGTGAAAGCGTCAGAGTTTCAAGAACGGGATTCTGGGTGGATATTGAAACATGCCATGTTTGTGGATGTGAATATTGATAAATTCTCATCATTTTCGGACTCTTTATACATCAAGCTCTTTAGAGCTATAGAATCCAAACATGCGGTTTCGAATATTCGAAATAAGGACAGAGCCTGCTTCGCATGGTCCATCAATGCTGCGATTTTTTCTGCAGACGATCATCCAATAAGAACGTCATCATGTCCACATAACAATTCCCTGTTGTATTACCAAGTACTCGACTTTCCCATGAAATTGAAGGATATTCCAAAGTTCGAGCGACTCAACAATATCTCAGTTAATGTGTTCGGTCTTGAATCGTCTTTCAAGAATGGGAAGATGATGAATGAAATAATTGGCCCTCAACATTTCACTTCGTGTCGTCAAGCAACACATGTGAATTTATTGCTCATAGCCGATAAGGTTAGCAATACACATAATTGTCTCATCAAGGACCTGGGCAAATTAGTGAAAACACAAAAATCGAGATGCAATGGTAAAATATATATTTGCGATGGATATCTACAATCGTTCGCTACAGTGGAGCAGTTGAGAAGCCATGAGGAAAATGATTGCAATCATATGAGCGCAAAGATACCCACCACCAATTTAAAAATCAATGAATATGGTGAGTCAGTGCCTGGAAACATCCTCAAATTCACTAACTTTGGGAAACAACTGTCACCACCATTTGTGATTTATGCTAACTTTGAAAGTTTACTCAAACCAATTCAACACAATGAACCCTGTGACGATCAATCATTTTCAGTTAAAGTATGTGAACAAGAACCATATTCGTTCGCGTTTCATGTGAAGTGTAATTTTGATGACCGTTATTCAAGGTCGGTACTTTATCGCGGTGCTGATGCTGCCGGCGTTTTTGTGAGAAAATTGGATGAAACCGTTCAAGATTTATACACTCATCACATGAAGGACGTTCATGAAATGCATCCACTCACTGAGATAGAGAAGCAAACTTTCCAAAATATCACCACGTGCCATATATGTGAAAGCCGTTCAAGCCAACAGATATCAAAGTTCGTGATCACTACCACTTCACAGGAGAATTTCGTGCATCTGCCCATAGTATTTGTAATTTGATTTACAAGACCTCGAAAACTATTCCTGTATTCTTTCACAACCTCACAAATTATGACTCTCACCTTCTCATCAATAAATTAGCAACGAAAAGAGAAAAAATATCAGTGATAGCCCAAACTGAAGAAAAGTATATTTCGTTCTCAAAGTCAATATTGATTGATAAATCTGAAGTGTCAAGAGCATTTGATGAATATATTCAGTTGAGATTTGTAGACTCCTTTCGATTTTTACCAAAATCTCTCGATAAACTCAGCAAAAATTTGGAGGTGCAACAGTGTAACGAGGTTCGAAAATACTTCCAAGATAGCAGACATCTCATAATGTTTGAGAATTTCAGAAGAGTATGCATGCAACAATATAAACTAGATCCTGTCCACTAGGTATCTGACAGCGCCTGCGCTGAGCTGGGATGCCATGTTACGTTATACACAAATAGAACTTCAGCTCTTGACTGATATAGATATGATTCATTTTTTCAAGAATGGTTTTCGGGAAGGGGTGGCACAATGTAGCAAAAGAAGAGCTGTGGCCAATAACAAATTCCTACCAACCTTTGATCACCAGAAACCAACAGCATACATCATGTATTTGGATGCAACAAATTCATATGGAGCAAGTATGGCAAGTTATCTTCCAACAGAAGATTTTGAGTGGGTTGAGTCTGAGGATATCGAAAATTTTGACTGTCACGCAATTGGGGACGACGCATCAATAGGATACGTTTCAGAAGTGGACTTGGAATATCCAGCCAGCCTACACCATGATCACAACGATTTACCATTTTGCCCAGAACAAATAATCATGCCAAAGTATAAGATCGCCAAACTCATCCCTAATTTACGAAACAAATGCAAATACGTTATTCATTATCGAAATTTGAAGCAGTGTTTGAAATATGGTTTGAAACTAACGAAAATCCATAGAATCTTGGAATTCTCCCAATCGGCGTGGTTGAGGCCCTATATTGACCTGAACACGCATCTTCGAAATTCCGCACTAAACGAATTTGAACGGGAACTTTCCAAATTATCAATAAATTCAATATTTGGAAAAACCATGGAAAATGTCGACATAAGAATTGACTTGAAACTTCGTTCACGTTGAAAAAATGAAAATAACTCGCTGGGAGCAAGGGCTCTGATAGCCATTCCACATTTTAAATGCAGCAGAATTCAATGAGAACTTGGTTGCAATCTAGTTGGAAAAGACTAGTGTTTGTTATGAGAAATCGATGTATGTTGGATTTTCGGTATTGGATATTTCGAAAACTATCATTTACGATTTTTTCTATGGATACATCAAAGCAAAATATGGTGATAAAGCAACATTATGCTACACCGATACGGATTCACTGATTCTAGGAATATTCACAGAAAAATTCTATGAAGATATGAAAGAAAATATCCAATTCTTCGATACGTCAAATTATCCCACAGACAATATACACCAAATCCCCAGATCAAAATCTGTTATAGGACGCATGAGAGACGAATATGCCTCAAGACTTATTGAATCTTTTTATGGTACTGGTGCGGAAGCTTACTGTGTTAAAGCAGGTGATGTGATGAAAAAAGCCGAAGGTGTCTCAAAAAACGTGGTGAAAAACCAAATTCAGTTTTCAGACTATGTCAATATTGTGGAAAATGGTGGAACAATATTACGTGAGATGTATATGTTCACTTCTTCTCTCCACATCATTCATACGTAATTGAGGAATAAAGTCGCTTTGTCATCTGCTGATGATAAGCGCTATGAAATATCTTTTGATGTGAAAACTTTGGCATGGGGTCATTTGCTTATAACACCAGCAGCTATCACTGGAACTTTAGATGAGTTCTTGGAAATAGCTCAAGATTTAATTGACGAGGAAGACTCTGACCAATAGTTTCGATGTGATTTCCATTTGTATATTGTAATTATGGATTATAATATGTTATATTTGTGACATATGAAATAAAAATCATTATCGAGTGAATTTGTTTTATTACATTCATTCAATACAAAATATTAATATCATCCACATCGCTCGAGGCCCCATATACAAACATGACAGCTTGATTGTGCTTGAGGAAGGCCGTCTACATGATCTCGGTCAATAAACAGTTAGGACAATCTTTAGACATGTTGTAACAATGAGGTTGAACAGCAACAATGATGCACACACTGCTGTGTAGTACGTAACCCAATCGACTATTCTGAATTCCGCATCATCCTTCATGATATTTGTGTCATGGTGTAGTGGGGGAGAGGGATTTAGTTCACACCAGTCAGAATCAATGGTGGAGCCACTGCATTTTCGCAATCGCAACTACCATTACTACCATTACTATCGAAACATATGAACACTTCTCTTATATTATAAGGTTGTGCGATATAGAGAAAGCCTTGAAGAATCACTTGTAAAACTAAACATTGTGGTGTTATCATGGTCACAACTTCTGACATACTGAAATTATTATTTACTTTCAAGCCATATTTATTGAACACGTCATACCCGCAACTGCTACCTGCATGTTTGTAAAACCAAACACCTGGTGGATATCTTTGCGAGAATGTGTGACGATCGCATATTCAGTAAAATCTCGAAAAAATGAAACAAACTGATTTTGATATTATACTTTGTTGCATAAAAAAATGTTCATACAAATAAAAAACATTTGTTAATGCACACATGCAATTTGAATTCGTATGATAAAAACATCTTGTTCGGACTGTTGTAAAATGGGTTGTTCATCGAACTCGACTACTGGAACAGAAGTGAACCGTCGAATATATTCAGCTTTCTCCCTTCCTTCAATATGTATCAGATCGACTCCATCACAAAGACTTTTCAAGATATTTCCAAACTGATGCAACGGTGTGTATCCTTTGGTCCACTCTATACAGTGGAAATTACGAACCAGCCAATTAGCCTGCTTTTGTAAATTCGGAGGTGGAAAGTTAAGTGGAAATGGTGGTTTGAAAATATAATGGCAAATTTTCACTCCATCGGAGGATGCAAACTCTTTGACAATGAATTTGTTATTCTCTATCTTGAATCCTTGCACATCTATGATTGAACTCATATCGTTATATTTGAGAGATTTTTGAAAACTGATTTCTTGGTAGAGTACAATTCTATCAGCCTTTTCAGTATCTTTATGTTTTCCATATGTTTCCTCAGACGTAATTCATAACTGGATAACATTATATCAACTGAATGGAAGAGAATGTGCTTCTCAACATATGACAAAAATCTGATCATGTGCATTGAAGCTGCTTCACTATTTTCGTCAGAGGGTTATAGGATTTTTTTTTCATGTTAAACGAGACAAAAAGCAGTGATTTCCTTTGGAGTATTTCTACCAGTTTCAAATTCAACCCGCATCACTATTGATCCTGTTTGGATGACTTCTTTCTGTCGTGAACAATCAATGTTTACAATTGGTGCTTTATCTTCGAACTCTTTCGGGTTCAATATCGGCTCGTTATTCTTCAGATGATAGTGATTTTTCTGAAAGTTTGAGTACATCTCATGAAGTGTAGCAAACTTGTTGTTTTTGAAATCTAAATGTAAATCATTGTATGGATATCTTTCAGAATTGAGGAACATTCTAATATTGGTGAGGTCGATATGATCAAACTTACTCATATCACTCGTTATTTTCCCTTTTCTACTAGTTTGAAATGCTATTATTACATGTCTTGGCAATCCAACCTTGGTAGTGGCCTTGACTGGCCACGTATGTCTATTTGATTCACTTAAAGATGGATACTCAATCAACTCCCAGCTCCTGAACCTAATTGAAAGTTCAATACTTTTATTAGCATTTTACTTGGTTCTTTGGGATTTTCTCTCCTCGTTTCTATAAAATAAAAGTATTCGTATTATTTCAATATATTTGTAGAGGGACAAATCAGATGATTTGCCCCAAAATGTCACTGCGTTTAACAAATTTTTCTATCAGGGAGTCTAAAATGAAAATCCAGTAGCTTGTCAGTGACAATTTGTTTGAAAAAATTTTTGAAGGAAAGAAATATAGATATATTGAAAAAATATCGAATTTTTACTTATCTTTGGACGTTTCGGGACCGATTCTGCTCCTGTTCTCAACATGTAAATGCAAATTATTTTTCTTTGAAAGTTGTCCAAAGATAAGTAAAAATTCGATATTTTTTCAATATATCTATATTTCTTTCTTTCAAAAATTTTTTCAAACAAATTGTCACTGACAAGCTACTGGATTTTTCTTTTAAACTCCCTGATAGAAAAATTTGTTGAACGCAGTGACATTTTGGGGCAAATCATCTGATTTGTTTCTCTACAAATATATCGAAATAATACGAATACTTTTATTTTATAGAAACGAGGAGAGAAAATCCCAAAGAACCAAGTAAAATGAATGTACCACCTCCTCGATTAACCTACAGACAGTATTTAACTTTAATTAGCAATTTACGTGATTCGAAGTTGTTCTTGAATGCTTGGAGTTATGTGGGGAACTCTCCAAAATACTTTTGTAAGCTCTACTTTTGGTTTTCTGAATCATCTATGCTAGTTACTGCATCTAAATCATTACTAGATCTGATTAAGACTAATTCTTGCCGCATGTTTACTATTATTCTCCTGAAATCTTCAAAGAACCCAGCAAACATTTCCAAAGGAACACACACGTTGAATTGACCGTTATTACCAACTAGAATTTTTACTCGGTTCGATATTTTGAGGAACCACCCCGCATTTTGCATAGAGACGCTTTCGTTTTCATGCAGTGATAAATAATTTTTCAATGTTGATGGTTATCTCAAATTCCTCACTGAATCAATCACAATACCGTTCAATTCATATCGAAGTTCTCGGAAGAGGAATGCTATTGCATTATTAATGAATTTCAGTTTAGTTGGAACGGCAGTTTTATCAACTAGCAGGGTACCTTCTATGTATAGATAACTGTTACATGGTATTGTGAAGGCTTCAAGGTCAGCAATTGGCACTATAATTTCATCGTTATAATTGAGGTTTCCAGCGATGTATGGCTGATATGTATGAAACTGATAGTCTTCAATTGTAGTATCACTGAAGGGCTGACCTGTGATATTCAATAATTTCATTATTTCAAAACTTCTAATCCAAGAGATATCAAAAACTGACGATTCTCTGATGTTAATATTCCGGAGGTCTTCTTTATACTAGGACGTCTCTTTCCATTGTCTTGTTCTTTATAGTATTGTTCAGGGGGATAAAACGGTGTTGAATGAAAGAATCTCCACACCATGATCGAAGATCCTTCTTCCGAAGGTGAAGTCGAACGGTGATTTCTCCTTCACGAAAATCTATAATATTTCCTGATTGATCAATAATTTTCACAGTTATATTGTTGATAATCTTCACGGAAACTGGATAATACAGGATCGTAACAGGTGATTCGATGATCTTGTATCCAGTGGGAACTTTGACATTGAACTGATGAATCAAATGAATTGGTTCACCATTTAAATAGCTTTCGATATCCAAGTTACAATCTATACAGATAGTATTGACGTTGAGAATCTTGACCTGGTGGTCCGAAACACTTTTTCGATTAGTTTTTATAGTCACCTCGGAAGTATTCAAATCAGGTGTAATTCGAAGAACTGCTTGGTTGTCTTTATCAGTCATAGCATTTTGAATAAAGTTTGCTAGATCATCAAGTTCATATGATCCAGAAGGAATTTCAAATCTATATCTATCGTTCTCACCCCAAACGGAGATATTATTCGTATTATTAATATTTGGTATTGAGTTAAAACTGTCAAAATTAGCTAACCCAATTTCATATTCGTTTTCATCATTCAAATATATTGAAGGATTGAAATCGTAAGTAAGAATCGATTAACAGCCACTTAAAGTAAAAGTCAAAGACATATTGTTTCACTGAAAGTTCAATATCGAATGACGCTCCATATTACAAATTCTGGTTTTATAGAAAAAGTAAACAATGTTGCCACATTGATATGAATTGAATGATTGTACTGAATCATAGTTATACATAATATCATTGTTGCCACCGTCGCTTGAAAAATATTGAATCAGTTCTAAAGGTGGAGATAAATCTCCATAACTTAATATAAGCAGTTCAATGTGTTTCTTCACCTACATTCGAATCTAGATTCAAGATTCCAGACTCCTTCTTTCTCATTCTTCCAGGAAGGGTATCTCTCATTAAAATTCCTCTCAAGTATGGTATTTTGAGAATTTTCACATATTTGCCCAAGTCAATATTAGTCAGTGGTCGGCGAGGTAGCTTTTTCGAGAGTTTATTGCGTATGGCTTCAAATACATGCCATAGCCCTCATATGGTCTCAAATATAGCCCTTTTCCAGTAGGTGGAGGTGCCACGGGTATCGCCAAAGCGGTTAATGATGCGAAAGCTGATCGGGAACGACTAGCTGAAGAACAGCGACATAATCGAGAAATGGGGAAGGCAGCTACTGGAAAAGGGCTATATTTGAGACCATATAAGGGCTATGGCATGTATTTGAAGCCATACGCAATAAAACTCCCAATAAAGCTACCTCGCCGACCACTGACTAATATTGACTTGCGCAAATATGTGATAATTCTCAAAATACCATACTTTAGGGGAATTTTCATGAGAGATACCCTTCCTGAAAGAATAAGAAAGTACGAGTCTGAAATCTTGAATCTAGATTCGAATGTAGGTGAAGGAACACATTGGACTGCTTATATTGAGCGCGATAATGAAATTGTTTATTTCAATAGTTATGGAGATTTATCTACACCTTTGGAACTGATTCAATATTTTTCAAGCGACGGTGGCAACAATGATAATATGTATAATTATGATTCAGTACAATCATTCGATTCATATCAATGTGGGCAACATTGTTTACTTTTTTTATAAAACCAGAATTTGTAAAATGGAGCGTCATTTGAGATTAAACTTTCAGTGAAACAATATGTCTTTGACTTCCACTTCAAGTGGCTGTTCATCGATTCTTACTAACGATTTTAATCCTCCAATATATTTGTATGATGAAAACGAATATGAAATTGGGTTAGCTAATTTTGACAGTTTCAACCCAATACCAAATATTGATAATACGAATTATATCTTCGTTTGGGGTGAGAACGATAGATATAGATTTGAAATTCCTACTGGATCATATGAAATTGATGATCTAGCAAACGTTATTCAGAATGCTTTGAATGATGAAGACAACCAAGCAGTTCTTCGAATTACACCTGATTTGAATACTTCCAAGGTGACTATAAAAACTAATCGTCGAATCAATTTTGGAGTGGACAACACAATTGGATCACTACTTGGATTCAGAAAACGAATGCTGAATGCCGATGAAAAAATTGTTTCGGACCACCAGGTTAAGATTCTCAACGTCAATACTATCTGTATAGATTGTAACTTGGCCATCGGAAGCTGTTTAAATGGTGAACCAGTTCATTTATTCCATCAGTTCATTGTCAAAGTTCCCACTGAATACAAAATCATCGAATCACCTGTTACGATCCTGTATTATCCAGTTGCCGTGAAGACAATCAACAATATAACTGTGAAAGCTATTGATCATTCAGGAAATATTATAGATTTCCGTGAAGAAAAAAAATTCCAATACCTACCTCCTGTCCCTATCCTCCCTAGGAACGCACGATGTTCTTTGAACATTATAGAGATTCCCTTTCGTGCACTTCAAGCGATAAAAAAAAATCACCGTTCGACTTCACCTTCGGAAGAAGGATCATTGATCATGGTGTGGAGAATCTTTCATTCAACACCGTTTTACTACCCTGAACAATACTATGAAAGACAAGACGATGGGAAGAGACGTCCTAGGATGAAGAAGACCTCCGGAATATTAACATCAGAAAATCGTTAGTTCTTGATATCTCTTGAATAAGAAGTTATGAAATAATGGAATTATTGAATATCACAGGTCAGCCTTTCAGTGATACTACAATTGAAGACTATCAGTTTCATACATATCAGCCATACATCGCTGGAAACCTCAATTATAACGATGAAATAAGAGTGATAATTGCTGACCTTGAAGGCATCACATTACCATGTAACAGTAATCCATACATAGAAGGTACCCTTTTAGATGATGAGAGTGCCGTTCCAACAAAACTGAAATTCATTAATAATGCAATAGCATTCCTCTTCCGAGAACTTCTTCATGAATTGAACGGTATTGTGATTGATTCTGTGAGGAATTTGAGATTGACATCAATATTGAAGAATTATTTATCTCTAAATGAAAACAAAAGCGTCTCTATGCAAAATGCGGAGTGCTTTCTCAAAATATCGAACCAAGAAAAAATTCTAGTTGGTACTAACGGTCAATTCAACGTGTGTATTCCTTTGGAAATGTTTGCTGGGTTCTTTGATGATTTCAGGAGAATAATAGTAAACATGCGGCAAGAATAAGTCATAATCAGATCTAGTAATGATTTAGATGCAGTAACTAGCATGGATGATTCAGAAAAACCAAAAGTAGAGCTTACAAAAGTATTTTGGAAAGTTCCCCACATAACTCCAAGCATTCAAGAACAACTTCGAATCACGAAAAATACTAATGAAATTATTGAACTTCCAATTAGGTTCAGAAGCTGGGAGTTGATTGGGTATCCATCTTTAAGTGAATCAAATAGACATACGTGGCCAGTCAAGACCACTACCAAGGTTGAAACGCCTAGACATGTAATAATAGCATGTCAAACTAGTAGAAAAAGGAAAATAACGAGTGATATGAGTAAGTTTGATCATATCGACCTCACCAACAATATTAGAGTGTTCCTCAATTCTGAATGATATCCATACAATGATTCACATTTCAAAAACAACAAGTATGCTACACTTTATGGGATGTACTCAAACTTTCAAGAAAATTACTATCATCTGAAAACTAACGAGCCGATATTGACCCCGAAAGAGTTCAAAGATTAAGCACCAATTGTTCACATTGATTTTTCACGACAGGAAGAAGTCATTCAAACAGGATCAATAGTGATGCGGGTTGAATTTGAAACTGGTAGTAATGTTGTGAACTGCTATGCTGTTTCACCCATTATATTATATTCGCCTTGTATATGAATATTATAATATTATAACTCAGTTGTTCTACTTAACATTGTCTACACTATTGCAACATTTGCTTATTTTACAGTTTTATTGTAACAACGACCTGTTGCAGGAAACCATGTTGCTATTTGTTTCTATCTTCATTTTATATATTTCTCTTTTTGTCTATTGATGGCGTGATGCACTATGACTGTCACGTGACTTGAATGTTCCTCAAATAAACTTTACAAAGCGACGCGCAGGCAGTTGCAGTTAGATATTCATTCTAAATTTTACCTTTTGTCAACTCAACCAATGTACTAATTCCGCCAATGAAATCACCAATGATTAAATCTAGTCGATAAGTATCCAGTGTTTTGCTCTACAACTTACGACCACCCCTTTCCCAGCCTGACCGCTCGCAACATAAATTTGGTATCAAGGTGTGGAGTTGTGGACTTTGGCAAAATTATTGTAAAAGTGATCCAGTGAAGTTCAAGTGGTTAGCACTCGGAGGAGACGTCTTCCATAGTCAGCTGCTTATCATCATTAACTGGAGGAGCTTCATATCATCAACACTACAGAAGTAGTAACGTCGTTCTACCTTAGCCTGGAGAGTTTGTTGGAAGCCTCACGCATCATCGCAGAATTTACGATACTCATCAGGGACGGTACACACGCCTGTCTGCCGTCACACCCTGGAACAGCGACGAGAAGGAAGCACTTCCGAAGTCCTGGAGAGTACATCAGCGGTAGAAATTCAAGGCAGAATTCGTACTTGGTCATCCACAGAAATCCTGAAGAAGACATCCTGAATAAGAAGAAATCCTGAAGAAGACATCCTGAATAAGAAGAAATCCTGAAGAAGACATCCTGCAGACAATTGGTATTTATCGAAATTTTTGCAACTCACCCATATATTTGTATAATCATTCGTTTCTATTTTTTTTTACTTATCGTTGCTATTTTATCTTTGATTTCCATTGCCTAAAGTATTTATCTAAATTTTGACAATTTTTGAGAGGAATTCTATAAACATGTCTAAAAAGCTGAATACCGAATTAGCTATCAAAATGATTCCTGAATTTAATGGTAATCGAGCAGATTTAGATCGATTTATAACTTGTTGTGATATTGTTGATCAAGAGTTTTGTTCGGAATCAGATGATGATCTTTTAGTCAGCATAATGAAAACCAAATTGACCGGTTCTGCATACAACTTAATGAAACACAAAACTTACACAAAATGGTTACAAATGAAGGAAATTCTTGAGAACCAATTTTCCGAGAAAAGAACAATTCCGCAAATTCAATCAGAGTTGATTAACGTTAGGCAATTATCTGGAGAGAATGTTAGAAGTTTTGGCAATCGTATAGAAAAATTACTTTATGAATTAAATGATGCATGTATCAGTAGCGAGGGCGAAACCGCGAAAGAATCAATAGAAAATTTAAATTCAAAATCCGCCTTACGAGGTTTTGTTGAAGGATTGCACTCTAACATACGATCCATAATAAAAGCAAGTAGGTTTACTACTCTAGCGGAAGCTATCGAAGCTGCGGTAGACGAAGAAAGAAGTTTTATTCATCAAAGATCGAAAAATAACGTAACTAAAAATTTTTCTAACGTAAAATGTACATATTGCAATAAGACAGGTCACAAATATGAGAACTGTTTTGCTAGAGGTGACAAAACAAATAATTTTCCTAGATTTCCTCCAAAAGAGATAAAAACTGAGAATGTGCGTGCACTGAATATAACCTGTAGCTATTGTAAAAAGAGAGGGCATCATATCAAAGATTGTTTCAAGAGAAAATACAACGATAATAAAAGATCCAATGAATCCTATTCCACGAACGCACAGTCGTCGGGAAACGTGAGCGGACCTGG
Source organism: Phaedon cochleariae (assembly GCA_918026855.4). Taxonomy (NCBI): domain Eukaryota; kingdom Metazoa; phylum Arthropoda; class Insecta; order Coleoptera; family Chrysomelidae; genus Phaedon; species Phaedon cochleariae. Next base: position 12,306,850 of record OU896722.1, on the reverse strand, counting down.
ACAGAGCAGCGCTGTTCATACACAGGTCCGGCACATAAAAATTGCTGCAAACCACCAGTAAATTTTTCAATCAATGTTGTTAGACAGACTCATACAAACTCCTTACAAACTCGTTCAAACTCATTACAATTTCCTGAAAACTTATTACAAAATCATACAAAATCCTTACAAACTCGTTCAAACTCCTTACAAACTTATACAAAATCCTTACAAACTCATGAAAACTCTTTACAAACTCCTTTACAAAATCGTACAAACTCCTTTCCAGCTCATGACAAAAATAATGAAAATTTCTTGTTTAACCAATCACAAGTTTTTCAAGTGTCTCTTAAAGAAAATGGCGGCGAGTGTATTAGAGTACCTATTTCGCTAGCTATTGGTAATTATGGAACATTTTTAATCGATACAGGTTCTGATTGTTTCTTATTGAAGTTAAGCGTCACTAATGATGACGAATTCATTGATACAAACTCCTTATCGCAGTTGAAGGGCATAACTGACGAAGTAATAACCACATATGGTATTTGCAATGGTAAAATCAATATACAGGATGAGGTCATAGAGCATAATTTTCATATTGTACCAGACAAATTTCCCATTTTATGTGATGGTATCATTGGTAAAGATTTTTTGAAAAAATATGGCTGCACTATAGATTATAAAAATAAGTCATTATGTTTAACTTATAATACAAAAAATATGATAATGAACTTACTTTCTGAAAAGGCTATTACAATTCCTGCTAGAACTCAAGTAGTCAAACGAATTCGAATTCCTCCTAATATTGTTTCTCAAACGAATACCTATCTTTGTAAGTCATCAGAAATCGTAGATGGACTCTATATTGGTAACAGTATCATTGAAGTTAAAGATGATTCAACCTACGTAACTTTCGTAAATTCAAATCTTAAAGATATTCATTTGAATGATGTCAAGTTAGATATCGATGCTATATAAAACTTCAATATATTCTCAATAACAAATGACTATCCTAATGAAAACTTGAACAATTTTTAACGTATTCAAACAGTTATTGAAAATTTGAAAACTGACCATATAAACCAAATCGAACGCAATTTTATAATAGATTTTTGTAGCGCATTCAATGATTTATTCTATATTGAGGGTGACAAACTTACGTATACAGAGTGTACTACGCACTCAATACCTACAACGGACGATATTCCTATTCATGTAAAACCATACAGGTTACCGTTTTTCTAACAGAAAGAGGTGAGAGGTTAAGTTGAAAAAATGCTAGCTGAGGAAATAATTGTTCCTTCATCAAGTCCTTGAAATTTTCCTTTAATAGTCGTACCGAAGAAGGCTGACTCATCGGGCAGCAAACGATGGCGTATTGTTGTAGATTTTCGTAAGCTAAACGAAAAAAAAATTGGAGATGCTTATCCGTTGCCTGAAATCACTGATGTTCTCGATCAATTAGGAAACTCTCAATATTCCTCAACATTAGATCTTGCTAACGGATTTCATCAAATTTCAGTTTCTGAAAATGATAGGTGTAAAACTGCCTTCAGCACTCCTTTTGGTCACTATGAGTATCAACGAATGCCATTCGGGCTTAAATCAGCACCAAATTCTTTTCAACGTCTAATGGATCATTGTTTTGCTGGTCTACAAAATTTGACTTGATTTGTATACATGGACGATGTAGTTATATACGGAAAAACTTCAGATGAACATAATTTCAAAACGAAAGAAATATTATCCCGTTTACGTAAATGTAATTTGGAATTACAACCGGACAAGTGTCAATTCCTTCAAAATTCATTATGTTATTTAGGTCATGTAATTAACGAACAAGAAATTTTACCTGATCCTCGAAAAGTCGACTGTATAAAAAACTTTCCTATACCTAGATGTTCGAAAGATGTCAAATCGTTCTTAGGTCTTGCTGGTTATTATCACCGTTTTGTTCAAAATTTTGCAAAAATTGCTCAACCTCTTAATAATTCATTGAAAAAGGACGTGGATTTTATTTGGTCACCGTTTTGTAAAACTGCAATCGAAGAATTGAAAAATCGACTGCAAGGACCGCCGATTCTGCAATATCCAGATTTTTCTCGAGAGTTTATTCTAACTACGAATGCCAGTGGCGTAGCTATTGGAGCTATATTATCTCAAGGTAAGATTGGTAGCGATTTACCTATCGCTTATGGGTCAAGGTCACTCAGTAAAAGTGAACGATATTATTCTACTATACAACGTGAACTTTTAGCTATAGTACATTTCACGAAATTCTATAGACCGTACTTATTGTGCGTAATTCAATTCGAAAATCTCAGGAATGAGAGATAAATAGATTTTCACCATAGGGGCGCATTAGTAATCAGTGATTTGGGCGAAAGGGCGGAAATGCAATCCGTAAGCTTGAAATGAATATGAGTAAGAAATTGAATCCTTAAACAGCTTACCCCGGAGTCCTGAATTTTGATGCTCTTTCTGGATGCTTCAGAGTTCTCTCTGGTTGCGAAAGTGTACTGGAGGCCCCCTCCAGGATGATCCAGGTAATTGCGTGTCGGCGATATTCCAACTATGTGAACACTCACAAAGTAGTTCAGATAAGAACCAAAACAATGGAAACCATTTCACATGAATTTCCCGTGAAACTGGCGAAGCGAAATCTATGGAGGCATACAAAACTATAATATATGCCTGCGGAGCCAAAACGATACTAATCCTGTTCTCTCGTTCGATCTTCTTTCAGCTGTGTTTACGATTTTTATCACTCGGTCCGAGTACAAAAAATTATGTAAGTTTTCACTCATTTCGAGCTGTTTAAGGCAAGGTTGCGAGAAACAAAATATGATAGTTCAAATTATGAAAACGGTATTGCATCACCAGGA
>OU896722.1:12209486-12303486 GCA_918026855.4 Phaedon cochleariae | reverse complement strand
ATTCTTTATCACACAATTCATAGGTGCAGGAATCAAAGAGATAGGCTCCAGCATTGTGGCTCATTGTACCAGTACCACCACCGGTCACCTTCAATTTACCCTTGATGGTAATGATACCTTCAATGATGGCCAACCACGAATCTGCTTGATTAACCGTTATATCGATGACATCATTGTTCTCGAATGATTTCACATATGGATAATAGGTACGCCATTCCACTTTAGTGATGCTTTCGTCGAGTCTGGGTTTGCGGAAAACGTCAAACACGGGTGCTAACAACATTGTAGTCTCTGAGTGATTTCAGAAACAGGACACTGGATAATGTCAATATTTTTCTGTTGCTGCTGCTGCTCTTTGAAGACACGACTGCTTTGGTGTACGGTGTCGAGAGAACTGGTGCTGATGATGTTGCTGATGATAGTATATTATCTGATTTATAGGAGTAATCAAACACTAGTATTATCTTGCGAGTTTCTTCAATTCCAATCTTATAATGATTTCTTCACCTCTAAAATTCACCTGCCTGAAATCTTGGTCTAGAATCTGGAGTGTGATGTTAGGCAATTCCTGCCTGCTGACGATAGGTAGGTAGATTAGATTCCTAGGAGTCTCGTCTATCGCGTAACCAGGATCGACTGCAACCGCAAACTCGTAGATCGTATGTGATGGTCTGTCGTTGTAGAGGGCTCCGGCAGTGACGTTGCTATCAATGTGAATGGTTCTCACTTTGGTTATGCTGACTGACAAATCGGAACTGTGAACCTGTTGTGCGTTCAACAATCTATTTGGAAATCCCAAGACTTGCGCTATGCTATCCTTTGGACGAAAATCAATGGCAAACCTGTTGCTCGAAATTTCGCACTTTAGCGTATTGTTGTTGGGCTTCAACGAGAATATATCATCAACGTCCTTTGCACTTGAGATGCCCAATTCTTTGCGAATAAATGTCTCAATGTTCACAATGTCGTATGAACCTTCAGGAATATCGATGATCTTTCCCATCTTGGTCTTATCTTGCAAATAAAACTTGGATCCTTTGTCAATATTTGGTATACTGTTGTATGAATGGAATCCCAATAATGCTAGTCCGTAATCAGAGTCTGGATCGAGTTGAAGTGGTGTCAAAAAGTCTATGGAGAGCGTAGATGTACGACCTTTCAACGTCACTATCAGAGACATGACTGATGCACAATGACCGAGTTACTTGGTCACATTAAAAAGGAACTCTAAACATAGACGTCCACAATTACTTTGATTGAAATTTTGGTATTGATTGTTATTGTACAAGATTTTCGTGCTGGCACCCAAATATTGCGCCAATTCTCTGGGCGGTTTCAGATTGCCATAACTATCGAAATATAAGACTTTTTTATCATTTTTTATATGAGCTACCCAGTGAGTACCTCTATGATTGGAGGTATCCAAATTCAATACAGCACACTCGCGATACCATGGGCGGGAAGGTAGAGTGTCCCGCATAAAAACACCTCGAAAATACGGTATTTTCAGCTGTTTGGCATACTTTATCACATCTTTATCGTACATTGATTTATTGGGTAGCTTGTCTAGAAGTTTTTTGAGTTTTTTGATTGTTTCTTCGAGTACAGTCCGAATCCTCTCGATGTTTTGCGTAGAAATAGGCCGGAACCCTGCTTGCCGATAGCCTCCATTGCTTTATTATGTCTATGATCTTCTTCGAGCTTTTTCTTTGCATTTTTCGCATCAATGACTGTCTTTGCGACTGCTCCGGCTCCTCCAGCTAGAGATCCTAGGGCCCCCAAGGCGGCAAAGATTGGTATCAATGGTAGTATACCGCCACTGTGTGGAAGAGGTATGATTCTTGGTACTCTGATTCTTTTTTTACCGCCATCCCTCTTGACTGCCATTCTGGCTGCATGGAGTGCTTTCAATGCAGATTTATTCAGACCATTTCCTGATGTTGTATTACCACCACCATCTGACTTTGATAGTACATTTTTTATGATTTCGATAATGTTGAATAGGGATTGCTGTCATACAAGACCCATGCCAAGTTTTCGTTTGACCTTCATTCCGGTGGTGACAAGCCAAGCAGCAGCCCTCTCTTTGAATTCAGCGTTCTTTGACTTGACTCTCTCCCACGCTCGATTTTCCAATATCCAATCAGCTTTGTGCCTGTCATCTATTGAGGAATTTTGTGAATATGTTTATCGATCAGAGAATTAAGCACACCCTCTCCGTGGTAGAGCAACATGAAGACTGACGTGTAGGAAGTTCGACAACTCTGCATATACCTAATGAAATGAAAAATATATCATCACATGATGAAGATCGTTCAACAAGAACGGATGTAACCCATTGCGAATTTGGATGAAATTTTGTCAACCAAACCACCAGTAAATAGTAAACATGGAAAACTGCTTCCCCATTCGTTCAGAGCAATCTTCTGCGGACCAAGCGGATGTGGAAAGACCAATGCGATGCTTTCCCTGCTGTTCAATCCAAATGGCGCGAAATTCAAGAACGTTTACGTGTTTTTAAAGTCGTTGTACCAACCGAAATATCAATTGCTGCAACAAGTGTTGGATTCAGTGAAATGTGTTGGGTATCTTCCCTTCAAAGAAAATGATGATGTCATTAGTCCATCAGAAGCAAAATATCATTCGATATTCATATTTGATGATGTATCATGCGACAAGCAGCAAAAAATTCGAGAATATTTTTCAATGTGTAGACACAATGATATTGACGTAGCATACCTATGCCAGACTTATTCTAAGATACCGAAGCAGCTGGTGCGAGACAAGAGTAACCTGTTGGTGTTATTTCGACAGGATGAAATGAATTTGAAGCATGTGTTCGACGAGCATGTCTCACCACCCAGGTAGCACAGGTTAGTGGAATGCCGTCATAATGACGTCTTTTTTAGGTCATTATTGGTCAATGACGTCCTCGACTTCAGAGGGACCTAAAAATGACGTCATATTTCATGACGTCTTATTGACGTTCAATATTGGACGTCTTAATGACGTCCCTACAAAGTCGTATATTCGACCAAATAAGAAAAATCAGTCGCTTTCTTACTTTTTCATCGTTTGTTAATTGTACGTACTAAATTTGTGTTTGTATATAGAGTGTTTTCGTGAGTACTGATGAACAAATTTATTTTCAGCCAAATTATGCATTTTTGAGGAATCTGCTGAAAACGGTCGATTTTCATTTTCAATTTGCCATATATTTATGAGAAAAATTGAATATACATACATGATGATCCACGTTCGAGTTATGACCATAACGACAATTTTTTTGAATAGAGCACCTTATATATATATTACTCAATCTTTGGAATAACCATGGAAAGCGGAATTCGAAAATGTTTAACACAATCATGTGGTTTGTATAATTGTATAGGTGAGTGCGTTCAATAAATTAGATGCTCTCGTGAAGTAGTGGATAAATTCATTATTATCCAATATCTATCTATCTTATATATTTCTGAGAAAACAGGAGAGGCTTTTATTTCTAATTCGTCATTTATACGGAGGAATCATCAAATATACAGGATGATACACGTTTGTATTATGACGTACACGACACATTTTTCAAACGGATATATATTATTGAATTTTCGTAATCAAATGTATATCGCACAAAGGGTTTGTATACAGGGCGTTCGTTAAATTCAGTTCTCTCGTAAAATTGGATCGCCATTAAAATATATAGATGACGTAATTTCTCATACACGAATCATTCTGTATATATTGATTTAATATGAGATAAAGCTTAAAGGAAAATGAAATTCTACGGCTTCGAGCATTATTCTCTGAAAAAAAAATGTTTTTTTAATTTTCAACAAATTTACACGCAACTTCGCAAATTCAACGAACGCACTGTATACAGACTCATATATTTTTGAATCCAGCTTTGAATAGAGACTCCAAAAATCGAATGATTTATAGGGTGTTCCTTTGAAAAAATGGTCGTGGACGTTGTAACTCAAACTTGAATCACCCTGTATATTCAATTTTTTCTCAATATTGTTGGTAATTTAAAATAAAAATGGACCTATTTTGGGAGATTCCTCAGCAAGGAATTGTATGGTTATAATAGTACATTGATTGCATGGCTACTTTATTTTCTTCACGCGAGATGACTCAATTTAACGGACACACTGTATACAAACCCTATGTGTAATATATTTTTAAATTCAGATTTCCATGAATATTTCAAAAATTCAATGTATCTTATATAGGTTATTATTATTGTTTCCAATTGAAAAAATTGCCGCGGACGTCTTAACTTAAACGTGGATCACCCTGTAAATATATGATTCTTACTTTCAAATGTGGCATGTGGGAAATAATATCGACCTGCTGCAGAGGATTTTCCAGAAATGGATAGTTTAGCTAAAAATAAGTTTATTAGCTTACATCTCGCCGACGCTCGCTACATAATTTTAGGTACAAATACGAGTAGCTAACGATATTCTCATATAAAGATTCATAGGTAGTAGCGATAGCGCTAGGATTCAACAGGACTGCCCGGGAGGACCATCAACCAAGTTACCACAACGTATAGTTACAAAATGAATGTCATCAAAGGTTTGTGGTGTATTATCATGTACCAATAATACCGTATATATATATAAACCTCCTTTTTTTTTATTTCGTCCTTTATTGGTCATTCTGCGACGTCATTAAGACGTCTAAGTATGACGTCATATGGCTGTGACATTTTGACGTCATTATAGGGTCTCTCAGACGTCATTTTCGGACGTCACTTCGTCATTTTATGACCAAAAAATGACGTCAATTGGACGTCACTCTGCTACCTGGGCAGACATGTCATTCGATCAATTTAAAGCATTGTGCTCAGAGTGTTGGAATTCCAACCAATATGGTGCGATGGTGATTGCAAAAACTTTCGATATGAATGCTGGCAGATATATAAATGGTTTCGATAAATTCATAAGACTGTGATCTTTGGACCATTCATCAAGATGACGTCAACCAAGTTGCATGATGATGTTGCTGATGCGCTGCGCAAGAGAAAAATCAACGAACCATCGGAATTAATCAGAAGAAAATATTCAGCTCTGAAATTAGGCAAGTCAGAGGATGATGAGGTGTTACAGAAAATATTCCAACCACTGACATCACCTTTGAAACAAATTGTCACCACGTCCAAGGTAATAAGATAAAAACTCGATGGAACGCTTTCAAACATCAAACGAAGCAGAGCAAAATCGTTAGGGTTGAAGAAGTAGAAGAAGGAGGAAGAGGATGGGGAGATGGAGAGGGAGCAATCAGATTTGAATCAAACTAATTTCATACCTATGATGGATGTGGCTGATAATGCTAGGCATACTGAAGATGATGATGAGGACGGTTATGACAATGCTGATGATGAACTTTTTGCAGATAGTGAAAATATCTCACCGGCTGCAATACATGATTACGTTGATCAGTATCCTGCGATGGCTCAAAAATATCTGACTGAATACTGGACAAATGATGAAAATATCGATACGGTTTATGGTCCTAAATATGATCCGGTAACATCGAAATGGTCTCTCAACGGGAAAGAAATGAATTTCCATCGAAGAACTGGAGATATACTTCTTGATGGCTTTCGGTTCCGTGGCACCCCAGGCCTCTATCAATTACTCTTCTATGATGATCCATCCTTTGCCAAAGATGATACGAACCCATACAAGCAAATACTCTTGCTCACCAAAGCTCATCTGAATTCTGCAGGACGTATGAAGTCTTCCTCTAGACTCAAATACGTAGAAATTATTCGTCCAATGTTCAGATCCAATTCCAGTGGTCGTGGTTTGAAGTTGACAGACAACACAGCACCTATCGAATACATGTACTGGGATGATCTCAACGAATTGATAGATAGATTGAAGTTGCTCATTGCATCACAGCAAGCCGGAAATACATCAAACGATAACGAGATTGATGCCATCTTGAACGAATTAGAAGAGGCAGGCATAATAAAACATGTGTGACACTTCCTTGACACTTCCGTGACACTTGCGTGACACTTCCTTGACACTTCCTTGACACTTCCGTGACACTTCCGTGACACTTCAGTGATACTTACTTGACACTCCCGTGACAGTTCCGTTACACTTCCGTGACACTTCCCTGGCATGTCTTTGACTTACGGGGCTAATTGGCGAGGCAAAGTGCCGACGTACAATACTTTAGTCATTAGCATAATGAGTCTCGATAAATTCGGACGTGGTTCGTTTCCACGCTCAGCTCAGATGGTGACAGTCAGATCTGGATTTTCACATACTTCAACCGGTGATATCGATGTTGGTCATTCGAAGATGTGTAACGTAAAACTGCCAACAGATGCCGCTGATGTTGCAAACAAACAATATGTGGATGAAGTTATATCGCAAATAAGGTTAGATTTCAAGATTGCTTTCGATAATTACGGTGAAAAAATCCGAAATTACCTTGCTGGCTTCAGCAACAAAATAATCGAAGAAAGGAAGAGAGTGGATGTACATGATCTTAAACTGACATCGTACAATACAAACTTTGTTCAGTTGTCTGGCATAGTACACCAGACCAACGTACATGTGGAGCAGCTTCGCAACAATTCTCTACCAAAATTCAAGAGCGACATCGACTTGAATGTGAAAAATATTCTAGAACTTGTTGATAAGATCGACAACACTGTGAAGGGTTTGCACGATTTGAGGGTTGAGCATCAACAGAGTCATGATAAAGAACGTCAGCTCGCTGATGCCATTGCTAAAATCAAAACGGATATCACCAATATTGTAGCTCCAAAATCTTCGACTGTGCCACTACCAACACAACCATCACCAAAAACAAAACCTCCTTTGTAAATCATATGAACTCCTTGTGTCATCGTTTCTTACATCATTATCCACGTTGTCAACATGTTTCATTCTAAAGAAAAAATCCAACTCGTTAATGAATTACATAGACCTGCACGTAAGAAATTCCCGAGACGTCGCATCATCATCAAAGGCTTGGATGACCTATGGCAAATGGATCTGGCCGAAATGCGACCCTATGCCTCTGTGAATAAGGATCATGTCATTCGATCAATTTAAAGCATTGTGCTCAGAGTGTTGGAATTCCAACCAATATGGTGCGATGGTGATTGCAAAAACTTTCGATATGAATGCTGGCAGATTTATAAATGGTTTCGATAAATTCATAAGACTGTGATCTTTGGACCATTCATCAAGATGACGTCAACCAAGTTGCATGATGATGTTGCTGATGCGCTGCGCAAGAGAAAAATAAACGAACCATCGAAATTAATCAGAAGAAAATATTCAGCTCTGAAATTAGGCAAGTCAGAGGATGATGAGGTGTTACAGAAAATATTCCAACCACTGACATCACCTTTGAAACAAATTGTCACCACGTCCAAGGTAATAAGAGAAAAACTCGATGGAACGCTTTCAAACATCAAACGAAGCAGAGCAAAATCGTTAGGGTCGAAGAAGAAGAAGAAGGAGGAAGAGGATGGGGAGGTGGAGAGGGAGCAATCAGATTTGAATCAAACTAATTTCATACCTATGATGGATGTGGCTGATAATGCTAGGCATACTGAAGATGATGATGAGGACGGTTATGACAATGCTGATGATGAACTTTTTGCAGATAGTGAAAATATCTCACCGGCTGCAATACATGATTACGTTGATCAGTATCCTGCGATGGCTCAAAAATATCTGACTGAATACTGGACAAATGATGAAAATATCGATACGGTTTATGGTCCTAAATATGATCCGGTAACATCGAAATGGTCTCTCAACGGGAAAGGAATGAATTTCCATCGAAGAACTGGAGATATAATTCTTGATGGCTTTCGGTTCCGTGGCACCCCAGGCCTCTATCAATTACTCTTCTATGATGATCCATCCTTTGCCAAAGATGATACGAACCCATACAAGCAAATACTCTTGCTCACCAAAGCTCATCTGAATTCTGCAGGACGTATGAAGTCTTCCTCTAGACTCAAATACGTAGAAATTATTCGTCCAATGTTCAGATCCAATTCCAGTGGTCGTGGTTTGAAGTTGACATACAACACAGCACCTATCGAATACATGTATTGGGATGATCTCAACGAATTGATAGATAGATTGAAGTTGCTCATTGCATCACAGCAAGCCGGAAATACATCAAACGATAACGAGATTGATGCCATCTTGAACGAATTAGAAGAGGCAGGCATAATAAAACATGTGTGACACTTCCTTGACACTTCCGTGACACTTGCTTGACACTTCCTTGACACTTCCTTGACACTTCCGTGACACTTCCGTGACACTTCAGTGATACTTACTTGACACTTCCGTGACAGTTCCGTTACACTTCCGTGACACTTCCCTGGCATGTCTATGACTTACGGGGCTAATTGGCGAGGCAAAGTGCCGACGTACAATACTTTAGTCATTAGCATAATGAGTCTCGATAAATTCGGACGTGGTTCGTTTCCACGCTCAGCTCAGATGGTGACAGTCAGATCTGGATTTTCACATACTTCAACCGGTGATATCGATGTTGGTCATTTGAAGATGTGTAACGTAAAACTGCCAACAGATGCCGCTGATGTTGCAAACAAACAATATGTGGATGAAGTTATATCGCAAATAAGGTTAGATTTCAAGATTGCTTTCGATAATTACGGTGAAAAAATCCGAAATTACCTTGCTGGCTTCAGCAACAAAATAATCGAAGAAAGGAAGAGAGTGGATGTACATGATCTTAAACTGACATCGTACAATACAAACTTTGTTCAGTTGTCTGGCATAGTACACCAGACCAACGTACATGTGGAGCAGCTTCGCAACAATTCTCTACCAAAATTCAAGAGCGACATCGACTTGAATGTGAAAAATATTCTAGAACTTGTTGATAAGATTGACAACACTGTGAAGAGTTTGCACGATTTGAGGGTTGAGCATCAACAGAGTCATGATAAAGAACGTCAGCTCGCTGATGCCATTGCTAAAATCAAAACGGATATCACCAATATTGTAGCTCCAAAATCTTCGACTATGCCACTACCAACACAACCATCACCAAAAACAAAACCTCCTTTGTAAATCATATAAACTCCTTGTGTCATCGTTTCTTACATCATTATCCACGTTGTCAACATGGTACATTCTAAAGAAAAAATCCAACTCGTTAATGAATTACATAGACCTGCACGTAAGAAATTCCCGAGACGTCGCATCATCATCAAAGGCTTGGATGACCTATGGCAAATGGATCTGGCCGAAATGCGACCCTATGCCTCTGTTAATAAGGATCATGAGCTGATAATGGTTGTGATTGATTGTTTTTCCAAGTACCTATGGACTCGACCATTGAAATCAAAAACTGGTACTGAAATTGCTCGAGCATTTGCAGATATTCTATCACATGCTGGCAACACCAGAGTTCCCAAGAACTTGCAAACCGATCAAGGTACCGAATTCTACAACGAAATGTTTCAAAGTCTGATGAAAAAGTTCTCCATCAAAAATTATCATACGTACACCATAATGAAGGCAGCCATTGCTGAACGTGTTATACGGACATTGAAGAAAAAACTATACAAGTACTTCAGTTTGAATGGCTCATACCGTTGGAAAGATGTCCTGCCTGAAATCACGAAAAATTATAATAACACGAAACATACGACGATTAGATGCAAGCCCAGTGACGTCACCAAAGCCAACGAACAAGATATTTCAAAATCCACGTACAATCACATCAAAATTGCTGGAACCAAAAAATTCAACGTTGGTGACATTGTGAGAATAAGCAAAGCCAAACATGTTTTCGAAAAGAATTATACGCCAAATTGGACTACTGAACTATTTAAAATCGTAAAAGTTCGTATTACGAAACCTACTACATACATCTTGGAAGATTTGCGTGGTACACCAATCAAAGGTGCCTTTTATCCTGAAGAATTGCAAAAAACTGAAAATTCCGATGTTTACCTAGTGGAAAAAGCTTCAAGGAAGAGGGGTAAAAAGGTGTTTGTCAAATGGCTAGGATTCGATGATACACACAACAGTTGGATTGATTCCACCAACAAGTTATAATGTAATCATATGGAAAACTAGCACAAATTCAATGGATGTGAGGGGCCTTTCACGTCGATCGCTGACAAATAACAGCCATTATCGGATGTTGTGACGAGTCTGCAGTGGTGGTATAAATAGTGAGGACCGACCCAATCCAACACATCAGTTTGATAGCAATGAGTATCGACTCTGGTTATTCGTCTTGTGAAGTGTTTTTCGAAAACGGTAGTACTAGTTCATTGGCAATGATGGATTATTATGGTGACGTTGATACGTATTTGGAGATGGTTGAGCAAGCAGCGAAAGCTGAATCGTACCTCCTGCTGACTTCATTGTTCCAGTTGTCCACCTACATGATTCAGTGCGGACTTAGTCCAGCTAGACAGTTTAGTCCGAGCATCATCCTGAAGAAACCCTTCCATCCAGCGAAAATTTCGTTCTCCACATATGAATGGGCCACCTTCATCGAGTCGCTGTATAAGGTACAACAAGACTTTTTTGAAGCACCCCTGCCCTGTTTCATTGATGAATATGATCCTGCCGTTACAACCTGCGGAGACTATATCACCATAACCAAATTCGTTTGCGATGGTGTCAAAATGTTGTCACTCACCAAATACCACATTACATTCGAATTGGTGAAAGAGGATGTTGCAGACATTTTGAGGGCTGAAACGTGTGTTGTTTCACATCGAGTTGCGCTAATAAACAAATTGGACTTTTCCATGTATTATCAGAACATTTTGAATACTATAGCTGATTGGATTAGAAATAGCCTGACTGATTTGAGTGCGAAAAAGCTTATATCTGGATTTTGTGATGTTTCTGATTGTATGTCTAGTAATGCTCTCAGAGAATATTTTTATTATTGTAAAAATGAGGTATTGATTAGAATAAAATGTTGTGAAATATGTGACTCGTTTTTTTTTAATTCATCAGTCTACAACTTGACGCGAAACTAGTAGCATCTGAAATATTTAAGCTCTGCTCGAAAAATCATGAAGTCTGAAATAGCTGTGCTATTGGAGTTTATAAAATCTCCCGCTTTGACTTTGACGAAAATCACTGAACAAGAATTGCAGTACATTCCAGTAGAATGTCTCATTGAATATGCAGATCCTTATGGGCTATTAAGGGTGTGGCAAAAACTTCCTCAAGAATATCGCAGCAACTTCAACCTACCAATCAAACTGCCGTGCTTCGTTCATTATAATCGTCCCGATTGAACCACACACTGGGATGGACCGCCATCTTCTCAAGAGGCATGTCATTTTTGTAGAAAAGGATTACTTAAATAAAATACTTCATTATAATATATAGTTGTTTTCGTATCCTTCCACTCCCCACATACATCATATCGCAAATATCATCTGTCATACGTCATATGTCATGTATTACGCGACATCAGATATTTTTTGAAAATCTGACAACACCTTATCGACTTCATAAATAATAATTTCCAACGTCTGGCAACAATGTGACGGTTATCGCTGCACACGACTCTTATCAGCATAAGCTTCATTTGGTGTTGTGTGTATATTGTAGATAAAACCAACATGGACATATTCCACCATGAATTTATTTCGATGTAATACTTGTGTCTTATCTCTAGAACGCATCTCTCGCTTTGCTTTACCTCTACAGATCCGTTGCAAAGATAAGCGCGGGCCAGCGATGGATATCATTTTCGACTCGAAGTTTCTTATCTCTGGAACGCATCTCTCGCATCGCTGTACCTCGATAGATCCGTTGCAAAGATAAGCGCGCGCCAGCGATGGATATTATTTTCCACTCGAAGTTTCTTATCTCTGGAACACATCTCTCGCTTCGCTCTACCTCGATAGATCCGTTGCAAAGATAAGCGCGCGCCAGCGATAGATATTATTTTTCACTCGAAGTTTCTTATCTCTGGAACGCACCTCTCGCTTCGCTCTACCTCGATAGATCCGTTGCAAAGATAAGCGCGCGCCAGCTATGGATATCCCGTTTGAATAGCATCAAAATAATTGAAATATTACGGAGGTCAGAATACCACAGTGCGTATATACGCTGCCTCGTAATGCAAAGGTCCCTGGTTCAATTCCCCAGCGGTGACAGCTTTTTTTAATTTATTTATTCACGATGGCGACGTGACGACGTATAAATAATTTGAATTTCGCGCCGGTTTTTAGTGGGCGTGACCTCCAATTAAATGCTGGTCTCTGATTGGCTTGAGCTGGTAGCCCTGTAGCCCCTCTACTTAGCTATCGATTTCACCTTCCGGAATGGCTTGCAAGATGTTCAATGCATCACCCCGTAGAGCTACTGTTAGAGCCACAACCTTGTCTTTGGATGTCCACTCATTGGCTTTGGAAGCTGCTTCGAACTGCTTCAGATAGTTCGGCCACGATGTTTTGCCATCGAATGTAGATGGTTTTACTCGATTGGTAGTAGTCACTGCATCTGGCCCTACTGTGGTTTCAATCATGAGTCCTTGACCATTTCCAGACTTCTCTAGCACAGCTATTCTTTCTCTTTCGAGCTGCAGCTCCTTCTTCATTTCTTCTATCTGGGTGGTGAATTGGGTTGAAACCTGAGCTATAATCTTGTCCTGCTGAAACGCGATCTGTTCTTGCTGAGCAGCGATCTGAGTCAGAACCTCTTCCCGATGTGTTAATATCTGGGTGAATACTTCTTCTCGTTGGGCAGATATCTGAGAGGCAATCTGATCTTGCTGAGCAGAAAACTGAGCCAGGATCTGCGATGCGATCTGATCTTGCTGAGCAGTAATTTGTGCCAGAACATCTTCTTGCTGAGTTTTTATCTGGTCAGCAATATCTTGTCGCTGAGCAACAATTTGGTCCGTGAGGTCCTGTCGCTGAGCCGCTATCTGGTCCGCAATGTCCTGTCGCTGAGCCGCTATCTGGTCCGTGATCTTCTCCTGCTGAGCCACCATCTGGTCCGCAATGTCCTGTCGCTGAGCCGCTATCTGTTCCGTGATCTTCTCCTGCTGAGCCACCATCTGGTCCGCAATGTCCTGTCGCTGAGCCGCTGTACGAGATACCAGCCAACATTGATTTCGCTGAAGCTGGTTCATCGAACATGAACGTCTCTGGATCTTGACCCACGCTCACCATATACTCTATGAGACGATGCT
Organism: Phaedon cochleariae; assembly: GCA_918026855.4. Classification (NCBI taxonomy): domain Eukaryota; kingdom Metazoa; phylum Arthropoda; class Insecta; order Coleoptera; family Chrysomelidae; genus Phaedon; species Phaedon cochleariae. The sequence goes on along the minus strand of OU896722.1, from coordinate 12,290,277 downwards.
GAAGTGTAGCCTTGATCCCTGTTGTGTCGAGATCTCTCTCCTTCAACTCGCGTTTCGAGTCCACCACTTTCAACTCGTGTAATTTCTGCATAACGACGGTCTGTTCACTGCACACTGGAATATCCCACACTTCTGACACCATTTGTTACGTTATTCAGGTGCAGAAGCGAACACGACACTATTTATCTTCGAACTGATTTATTTAAACTAAAGAAACACTAATTTATATCGAACTTATAACTACTATTTATGTAAAACGATTTATATCACGCGGTATATAACTGTCTCTCTGACACTCGCTGCTTAACTGCCTGACAGCAGTTGTTCGGCCGTTTATATATGAGATCACTTGGCAGGCTTTGGTTCGAGAAGGTTCTCGAATGATCTTCCGTCTCATTCTTTTTGTTCTAGATGCTTCTTAGTCAAAACCTCTCTCTCTAATTGTTCCATCGATTGTTTCCAGAACATTCCAGAATCTTCTGTGACGTTATTTGTCACTGCGGCATATATTGAGATATATGCTGGTGTATGTAGGAATCATTGAGAGGTTGGAGAGCAATCTGGGATTCGTGATACAGGATGATCGTTGTACTCCTGCCTTCCTGCTGATGTTTCTAAAGCCCCTCCAATGGGAATATCATTACAATATATCTAAACGTTACGTTACCCACCCTAATGTTACCTACCCTAACGTAACCAGAAATGAAATACAGGAACTTAGCAACGTATTGTTTGTCTTATAGATAGTTGTATATAGAAGAATTTCTGAATAATGTTAAATATATATTCCCTTCACAGTCCAGGAAACAAGTAAGCAGGAAAACTACCACTAGTACCACCCGGCACTCACCAAATCTCATTGATATCCAGAACAATAACAATTTTCAGCGAAAACCTTCCTCTTATAAAAATTTGTATAGGGACGAGTGTCTCGAAAGTTTGAAAAGCGCCTTGTACCAAATTGAAAGTTCATTTAGATCACGGGTAGTTGAAAATATCAACATTTCATTAACCACCCCGTATGTAGAAGACCTGATTTCTTTCGAAGATGACGAATTGCCTGTCATCCCTTCCATTGAGACAGACCTAATTTCTTTCGAGGACGATGGGTCAATTTCACCATCTTCCGAGCTTAGTGACGAAGAAACCACTCAGGAAAATGAATTAGATTCGGACTCAAATTGTCTTTCGGAAGAATCCGAGGAATCAAAATTTACACAAAACGATTCAAATCTGGTTTTGACGTCCACTGAGCAGGCCTTGACACAGGGCACCTTGATTGGAATGAGTCCTAGGAGAATCGGAGACTTCAACACAGGGGATGAGGTAATGGTGGTGTACTTGGGGGGTAAAAGACAAACAAATGTCAAGTGGTTAGGGCCGTATTATATATCAAGGAAAATCGACGATGAAGATTTCAAGATAAAGCTTGGACCCATGGAAAATGGTAAAACTGACGTGGTGCATTATAGTAGGATACTACCCTACAACCACTCATGTGCTCCAACCTTTTTGTATTCGAATGAGGAGGAAGACCCCAGCTCCTCCTCACTTTGAGTCACTCGCCATATCATTATCACCCTGTATATATGAATATTAATTTTTTTTCTCAATTTTTTTTTGTTTTTCCTGGCAATGCCACTTCATGAAAAACCATATCAGATTACTAGAGTAATATATTTTCATTCAGAAAAATTCGACTTCGTTTCATAAGATCTAGATAATTCTATTCAAATCAGGAGAGAATTTCAAAAATCGATATTTCTTGTTTATATTATTTTAGTTCTAGTACTACATTTCAAGTTTCGATTCATCAGCGATGTCAACAATGTTTAAATTTTATTCTGAATAGCAACGGAAATATAACATGTTCATTTCTGCAATTTGGTCAACGCGACCGAAGTTCAATCCACGCAGCTGTAGATGGGTCCCACAGCTGATGATATCACCATATTATTGTAGGTGAGATCATATTTCACGAAAGTCACTAGCACAAGACAACTCGATAAAAACAATGCGCGGAGATCTTGCATAGGACGGCTGGACATTCAAAACTTATTCAATTTACCATCAACTGCATATGGTTTTAGTATACAGGGTGACTCCAAATTTCGAATACAAAACTGAGGCATAGAGACATTGTTTTCCTGTTGTAATTTTTGTTTCATTTAAGTTCTAAATAAGTTCTTCCTGAGAATTTGATTTTTATTTATTCGTTAATTCTTCTAGTTTTTCTTTGAAATAAGAGATTTCGAGCGGTAGCAAATGGATTACAAAAGCCTTGAAGTTTCGTCTATTCTCGAATTGAGAAAAGATAATTCAGAGAGGAAACTTCTTGATTTCAAGAATTGTTTCAGTATTTTTCTCTTCGAGAGAGTGACTTTAACGTCATTAACTGGACTCTAGGTATGCAGAAGGTTAGGAAGAGGTGAGATATTTGTCTTTTTTAGTTATATCTACAGGATGTTTGTTATTAGCACATAGAAGAGTAATTTGTTTGAGAATTTTATGTATTTGTGAAATTGGTACCGTGGTATAGTGAAGCAAGTTGTTGAATTTGAATCGAATGGTGAGAGAATGGAATTGAAAATATAATATAGAGAGAAATAAGTGATGAATGTTGAATTGAAGATGAGAAGTTGTATATTGAAGATGATTGATGATATAGTGAAGATTAATAATGATGAATTTGAAGATGATTCATGAGATATTGAAGATGAGATGGTATATTGAGGATGATTAATAGTGTATTGAAGATTATGAAAGTTATTGTTGAATTTTTGTGATGAATTGATACGAGATTAATTTTATTATGATTTACTGATGAGTTCAGTAGTGATTACTAAACAGTTCGGCTAGGGAAGTTTGGCAGATGCTTTGTCAATTAAAAAAGTGGAAATTCACCCTTTGGCCAAGACATAACACGTAAGTTATGTGCTATGTTATGAAAAGAAGATATCATTCTGAGTGATATATATATATATATGGATTTTAGTGTTGAGATAATCGAATTATATTTTACTATGAGTTGAGTGATGATTACTAAACAGTTCGGCTAGGGAAGTTTGGCAGATGCTTTGTCAATTACAAAAGTGAAGATTCACCCTTCGGCGAAGACATAACACGTAAGTTAGGTGCTATGTTATGAAAAGGTGATATTATTTTGAGTGATATATATTATGGATTTTATTGTTGAGATAATCGAGTTATATTTAACTATGAGTTTAGTAATGATTACTAAACAGTTCGGCAGAGGGAAGTATGGAGGAAGCCTGCAATATTGGTGAATACTACCCTTAGGACCAATTCGTGGCACATAAGTGTCATGCAATGCGTGTTGCAATCAAGTTATTGCAAGAGGATGCAATGTAATGAGTGAATGGAAGTAATCAAATTGTTTCAGATATCTAGAAGATATAATCCAATATTCGTCGTTGGTATAAGCCAGGAAAGTAGTTGTCTTCTTATAGATATCTCTACAATTTGATCGAATGAAAGCGAGGAACTAATTTGAAACTTCGAGTGCATCATTATGATGTGATATGACAATAGTATAAGGGCAAAATGTTGAGTTTTCAGATTCCATTAGATGTTTTTTTCTCTTTTTCCAGTGAAAACCACTCTGCTCACCTACCCAACCAGAGGAGATTTGTTTTTGTTTGTTGATGCATGAACGATTGCAGTGACCATATTGAACGACTTTGAAGCGTTTATAACCTCTCTATCTTAACGTCTCACAAGGAAACTATTGAAGCGGACAAGTTCGCAGTGACCATATAAGACAACTTTCAAGCAGGTATAACGCACACAGCTTGCAGAACAAGAAACCCCGACTTCGACTATGTTTACACTGTAACTCTGCAGTATAACATCTGACATTCATACAGTTGAAGCAGATACGACTGCAGTGACCTAATAAGACGACATTGAAGGGTATATAGCGAGTACAACAGGCAAATGGTGATAAATCGACTTCATCGTTGTGCACACTATATCTCTCTATCTCATCATCTCACATTGACACAATGGAAGCAGACAAGTACGCATTGACCATATAAGATGACTTCCAAGCGAGTATAACGCACACAGCTGCAGAACAAGAAACTCCGACTATGAGTATGTTTACACTGTAACTCTGCAGTCCAGCATCTGACATGCATACAGTTGAAGTAGATACGATAGCAGTGACCATATAAGACGACTTTCGAAGGTATATAACGAGTTCAATAGGCAAATGAAGATACAGTGACTTCATCGTTGTGCACACTATATCTCTCTATCCTATCATCTCACATAGACACTTTTGAAGCAGGCAAGTAAGCAATGACCATACAAGACGACTTTCAAGCAGGTATAACGCACACAGCTTGCAGGACAAGAAACTTCGACTTCGACTATGTTTACACTGTAACTCTGCCGTCAAGCATCTGACATGCATACAGTTAAAGCATATACGATGGCAGTGATCGTATGAGACGACACTGAAGGGTATATAACGAGTTCAATAGGCAAATGGAGTTACATCGACTTGATCTAGTGCACACTCTATCTCTCTATCCTATCATCTCAGATGGATGGACTTCTAAGCGGATATAACGCACACAACTTGCAGAACAAGAAACTTCGACCTCGACTATGTTCTTCACAGTAACTCAGCAGTCTAGCATCTGACATGCATACAGTTGATGCAGAAACAGATGCAGTGACCGTATAAGACGACTTTGAAGAGATTATAACGGGTACAATAGGCAAATGGAGATACACCGACTTCATCGTTGTGCACACTATATCTCTCTGTCCTATCATCTTACATGGACACTATTGAAGCGGACAAGTTCGCAATGACCCATATAAGACGACTTCCAAGCAGGTATAACGCACACAGCTTGCAGAACAAGAAACCTAGACTTCGACTATGTTTACACTGTAACTATGCAGTATAACATCTGACATGCATACAGTTGGAGCAGATACGACTGCAGTGACCATATAAGACGACTTTGAAGCGTATATAACGAATACAATAGGCACATGAGGATACATCGATACATCGTTGTGCACACTATATATCTCTATCCTATCACCTCACATGAACACTATTGAAGCAGACAAGTTTGCATTGACCTCATAAGACGACTTCCAAGCGAGTATAACGCACACAGCTTGCAGAACAAGAAACTCCGACTTTGACTATGTTTACACTGTAACTCTGAAGTATAACATCTGACATGCATACAGTTGGAGGAGATTCGACTACAGTGACCATATGAGACGATTCTGAAGGGTATATTGTCAAGAAGGGCACTTTTCCGGGTGAAAAACAAATTGAATAAAACATCAAGATTTTTCATATTTCAAATTCATATTCAATATTCTTATTATAAAATCATTTTCATAAACGAAACATTGCTACCTTCAAGTCTATAGAGAATATGGGTCAGCACCAGTAAACAATGAATATTCAATAAGTATGTAATTGTCAAAACTAGAAACGAGAACATCGTTGGATGATAATGGAATGCGAAACTGCTGATTCAGAAAGAGATAGACTTTGAGCTGGCATGAGAATTGAAAGGCAGATTTTTGGAGATAGGGACAGTTGTTAGTCCGCTAGGCGAGGGTGAGGATAGATGCTGAGTTAGGTAGACCGCGCATCTTGAGTTTTAGTTAGTGCCTTTTTCGTCTTCCGGTTTATTTTTGACCATAAGAGCTTTCGCGTTGCCTCCTCGAGAAAACTGCCGATCATGTTGGATATTTTATTAAGGTAAGAGAATTTTGTGTTGTACTGGGCGTTGTATATATTTTTGTTGCCGATTTGTTTCTCCAGGAAAATCTAATAAAATTCCCTGATTTATAAAAACCTGTGGTTGATTCACTGAATAGTGGTTATCCTGAGTAGATAAGATAAAAGCCTCCTAAGATCAGCCCATCAGGTGGAAAGGGTTTAGCTGTTCCTTACTGAGTACGTCCCAAGCGACGGGGGTTGATCCTCTATTAGCCCCGTACGCGACATATGGTGGAGGCGCCGATGTTCCTTCCTGTGGGTTAATTCTTCACAATTTACCTAAAAGAAAGAATTTGTTTTCAATCCTGTTTATTGAATCGCTGTTGAAATTTTGTAATTGTCATTTGAATGAATTGAAAATTGAAAAATTGAAATTTTCTAGTTCACATTGGATACCCACCATTTGAGGAAATGGTGGGTATCCAATGTACGAAGCTAATAGAGGATCAACCCCCGTCGCTTGGGACGTACACAGTAAGGAACAGCTAAACCCTTTCCACCTGATGGGCTGATCTTAGGAGGCTTTTATCTTATCTACTCAGGATAACCACTATTCAGTGAATCAACCACAGGTTTTTATAAATCAGGGAATTTTATTAGATTTTCCTGGGGAAACAAATCGGCAACAAAATATATACAACGCCCAGTACAACACAAAATCCTCTTACCTTAATAAAATATCCAACATGATCGGCAGTTTTCTCGAGGAGGCAACGCGAAAGCTCTAATGGTCAAAAATAAACCGCAAGACGAAAAAGGCACTAACTAAAACTCAAGATGCGCGGTCTACCTAACTCAGCATCTATCCTCACCCTCGCCTAGCGGACTAAGAACTGTCTCTATCTCCGAAAATCTGCCTTTCAATTCTCATGCCAGCTCAAAGTCTATCTCTTTCTGAATCAGCAGTTTCGCATTCCATTATCATCCAACGATGTTCTCGTTTCTAGTTTTGACAATTACATACCTATTGAATATTTATTGTTTACTGGTGCTGACCCATATTCTCTATAGACTTGAAGGTAGCAATGTTTTGTTCATGAAAATGATTTTATAATAAGAATATTGAATATGAATTTGAAATATGAAAAATCTTGATGTTTTATTCAATTTGTTTTTCACCCGGAAAAGTGCCCTTCTTGACAATATACCCTTCAAAATCGTCTCATATGGTCACTGTAGTCGAATCTCCTCCAACTGTATGCATGTCAGATGTTTTACTTCAGAGTTACAGTGTAAACATAGTCAAAGTCGAAGTTTCTTGTTCTGCATTCTGTGTGCGTTGTACCTGCTTGGAACTCGTCTAATATGGTCAATGCGGACTTGTCTGCTTCAATTGTGTCCATGTGAGATGATAGGATAGGGAGATATAGTGTGTACGACGATGAAATCGATGTATCCCCATTTGCCAGTTGTACTCGTTATATACCCTTCTAAGTCGTCTCATACGGTCACTGCCATGTCAGATGCTGGACTGCAGAGTTACAGTGTAAACATAGCCAATATCGAGATTTCTTGTTCTGCAAGCTGCAATGCAAACTTTACTGCTTCAATTGTGTGAATGAAAGATGATAAGATAGAGAGATATGGTGTGCACAACGATGAAGTCGATATATCCCCATTTGTCTGTTGTTCTCGCTATATACCCTTCAAAATCGTTTTATATGGTCACTGCAGTCGTATCTGTTTCAACTGTATGCATGTCAGATGTTTCACTGCAGAGTTACAGTGTAAACATTGTCGAAGTCGGGGTTTCTTGTTCTGCAAGCTGTGTGCGTTATACCAGTTTTGTCCAAACTTGTCCGCTCCAATAGTGTCCATGTAGGATGATAGGATAATCATAGAGATAAAGTGTGCACAACGACGACATCGATGTATCTTGATTTGCCTATTGTACCCGTTATATTCACTTTTAAGTCGTTCAATACGGTCACTGCAACCGTTTTTGCATCACTTTATGCATGTCAGATGCTAGACTGCAGAGTTACAGTGTGAACATAGTCGAAGTCGAAGTTTTTTGTTCTGCAAGTTGTGTGCAATATACCCGCTTAAAAGTCGTCTCATATGGGCATAACGAACTCTTCTGCTCCAACAGTATCCATGTGATATGTTACGATAGAGAGATAGAGTGTGCATAACGATGGAGTCGAAGTATCTTAATTAGCCTATTGTACCCGTTTTAAACACTTCAAAGTCGTTTAATACGGTCACTGCAATTGTTCGTGCATCAACTTTATGCATGTCAGATGCTAGACTGCCGAGTAACAGTGTGAACATAGTCGAAGTTTCTTGTTCTGCAAGTTGTGTGCGTTATACCCGCTTGAATGTCGTCTCATATTGGCATTACGAACCCGTCTGCTTCAACAGTATCCATGTGAGATGTTAAGATAGAGAGATAGGGTGTGCACTCCGATGAATTCGATGTATCATCATCTGCCTTTTGTACTTTCTATATATCCTCCAAGTCGAAGTTTCTTGTTCTGCAAGCTGTGTGCATTATACCTTCTGGGAAGTCGTCTCATATGGTCATTGCGAACTTGTTAGCTTCAATAGTGTCCACGTGAGATGATAGGATATATGCCTATTGTACTCGTTATATACCCTTCGAAGTCGTCTCATACGGTCACTGTCATCATTTCTGCTCCAACTGTTCGCATGTCAGATGCTAGACTGCATAGTAACAGTGTGAACATAGTCAAAGTCGAAGTTTCTTGTTCTGCAAACTGTGTGCGTTATACTCGCTCGGAAGTCGTCTTATATGGTCAATGCGAACTTGTCTGCTTCAATAGTGTCCATGTGAGATGATAGGATAGAAAGATAAAGTGTGCTCGACGATGAAGTCGATGTATCCCCATTTGCCTATTGTACTCGTTATATACCCTTCAAAGTCGTCGTAATCATAGTCTAAGTCGAAGTCTCTTGTTCTGCGAATCGTGTGCGTCATACCCGCTTGGAAGTCGTCTTAAATGATCAATGCGGATTTGTCTGCTTCAATTGTGTTCATGTAAGGTGTAAGGATAGAGATATATAGTGTGTACGACGATGAAGTCGATGTATCCCCATGTGCCTATTGTACTCGTTATATACCTTTCAAAGTCGTATTATATGGTCACTGCCATCGTATCAGCTTCAACTGTATGCATGTCAGATGCTGGACTGCAGAGTTACAGTGTAAACATAGTCAAAGTCGGAGTTTCTTGTTCTGCAAGCTGTGTGCGTTATACTCGCTTGGAAGTCGTCTTATGAGGTCAATGCAAACTTGTCTGCTTCAATAGTGTTCATGTGAGGTGATAGGATAGAGATATATAGTGTGCACAACGATGTATCGATGTATCCTCATGTGCCTATTGTATTCGTTATATACGCTTCAAAGTCGTCTTATATGGTCACTGCAGTCGTATCTGCTCCAACTGTATGCATGTCAGATGTTATACTGCATAGTTACAGTGTAAACATAGTCGAAGTCGAGGTTTCTTGTTCTGCAAGCTGTGTGCGTTATACCTGCTTGGAAGTCGTCTTATATGGGTCATTGCGAACTTGTCCGCTTCAATAGTGTCCATGTAAGATGATAGGACAGAGAGATATAGTGTGCACAACGATGAAGTCGGTGTATCTCCATTTGCCTATTGTACCCGTTATAATCTCTTCAAAGTCGTCTTATACGGTCACTGCATCTGTTTCTGCATCAACTGTATGCATGTCAGATGCTAGACTGCTGAGTTACTGTGAAGAACATAGTCGAGGTCGAAGTTTCTTGTTCTGCAAGTTGTGTGCGTTATATCCGCTTAGAAGTCCATCCATCAGAGATGATAGGATAAAGAGATAGAGTGTGCACTAGATCAAGTCTATGTAACTCCATTCGCCTATTGAACTCGTTATATACCGTATATATAAACAGTGTCGTCTCATACGATCATTGCCATCGTATATGCTTTAACTGTATGCATGTCAGATGCTTGACGGCAGAGTTACAGTGTAAACATAGTCGAAGTCGAAGTTTCTTGTCCTGCAAGCTGTGTGCGTTATACCTGCTTGAAAGTCGTCTTGTATGGTCATTGCTTACTTGCCTGCTTCAAAAGTGTCTATGTGAGATGATAGGATAGAGAGATATAGTGTGCACAACGATGAAGTCACTGTATCTTCATTTGCCTATTGAACTCGTTATATACCTTCGAGAGTCGTCTTATATGGTCACTGCCATCGTATCTACTTCAACTGTATGCATGTCAGATGCTGGACTGCAGAGTTACAGTGTAAACATACTCATAGTCGGAGTTTCTTGTTCTGCAAGCTGTGTGCGTTATACTCGCTTGGAAGTCATCTTATATGGTCAATGCGTACTTGTCTGCTTCCATTGTGTCAACAACGATGAAGTCGATTTATCACCATTTGCCTGTTGTACTCGCTATATACCCTTCAATGTCGTCTTATTAGGTCACTGCAGTCGTATCTGCTTCAACTGTATGAATGTCAGATGTTATGCTGCAGAGTTACAGTGTAAACATAGTCGAAGTCGGGGTTTCTTGTTCTGCAAGCTGTGTGCGTTATACCTGCTTGATAGTGGTCTTATATGGTCACTGCAAACTTGTCCGCTTCAATAGTTTCCTTGTGAGACGTTAAGATAGAGAGGTTATAAACGCTTCAAAGTCGTTCAATACGGTCACTGCAATCGTTCGTGCATCAACAAACAAAAACAAATCTCCTCTGGTTCGGTAGGTGAGCAGAGTGGTTTTCACTGGAAAAAGAGAAAAAAACATCTAATGGAATCTGAAAACTCAACATTTTGCCCTTATACTATTGTCATATCACATCATAATGATGCACTTTAAGTTTCAAATTAGTTCCTCGCTTTCATTCGATCAAATTGTAGAGATATCTATAAGAAGACAACTACTTTCCTGGCTTATACCAACAACGAATATTGGATTATATCTTCTAGATATCTGAAACAATTTGATTACTTCCATTCACTCATTACATTGCATCCTCTTGCAATAACTTGATTGCAACACGCATTGCATGACACTTATGTGCCACGAATTGGTCCTAAGGGTAGTATTCACCAATATTGCAGGCTTCCTCCATACTTCCCTCTGCCGAACTGTTTAGTAATCATTACTAAACTCATAGTGAAATATAACTCGATTATCTCAACAATAAAATCCATATATATATCACTCAAAATAATATCTCCTTTTCATAACATAGCACCTAACTTACGTGTTATGTCTTCGCCGAAGGGTGAATCTTCACTTTTGTAATTGACAAAGCATCTGCCAAACTTCCCTAGCCGAACTGTTTAGTAATCATTCACTCAACTCATAGTAAAATATAATTCGATTATCTCAACACTAAAATCCATATATATATATATCACTCAAAATGATATCTCCTTTTCATAACATAGCACATAACTTACGTGTTATGTCTTGGCCGAAGGGTGAATTTCCACTTTTGTAATTGACAAAGCATCTGCCAAACTTTCCTAGCCGAACTGTTTAGTAATCACTACTGAACTCATCAGTAAATCATAATAAAATTAATCTCGTATCAATTCATCACAAAAATTCAACAATAACTTTCATAATCTTCAATACACTATTAATCATCCTCAATATACCATCTCATCTTCAATATCTCATAAATCATCTTCAAATTCATCATTATTAATCTTCACTATATCATCAATCATCTTCAATATACAACTTCTCATCTTCGATTCAACATTCATCACTTATTTCTCTCTATATTATATTTTCAATTCCATTCTCTCACCATTCGATTCAAATTCAACAACTTGCTTCACTATACCACGGTACCAATTTCACAAATACATAAAATTCTCAAACAAATTACTCTTCTATGTGCTAATAACAAACATCCTGTAGATATAACTAATAAAGACAGATATCTCACCTCTTCCTAACCTTCTGCATACCTAGAGTCCAGTTAATGACGTTAAAGTCACTCTCTCGAAGAAAAAAATACTAAAACAATTCTTGAAATCAAGAAGTTTCCTCTCTGAATTATCTTTTCTCAATTCTAGAATAGACGAAACTTCAAGGCTTTTGTAATCCATTTGCTACCGCTCGAAATCTCTTATTTCAAAGAAAAACTAGAAGAATTAACGAATAAATAAAAATCAAATTCTCAGGAAGAACTTATTTAGAACTTAAATGAAACACAAATTACAACAGGAAAACAATGTCTCTATGCCTCAGTTTTGTATTCGAAATTTGGAGTCACCCTGTATACTAAAACCATATGCAGTTGATGGTGAATTGAATAAGTTTTGAATGTCCAGCCGTCCTATGCAAGATCTCCGCGCATTGTTTTTATCGAGTTGTCTTGTGCTAGTGACTTTCGTGAAATATGATCTCACCTACAATAATATGGTGATATCATCAGCTGTGTGACCCATCTACAGCAGCGTGGATTGAACTTCGGTCGCGTTGACCAAATTGCAGAAATGAAAAATTGAAATTTTCTAGTTCACATTGGATACCCACCATTTGAGGAAATGGTGGGTATCCAATGGTGGAGGACCTTTTTACGTTGTTTTCTATTGTGACCTGATTACAGATCTAGAGCTTGAGCTCCCTGGAGTTGCAGGATATATTCTTGTAATATAATATAATAATATTCGAAGATATCCTGGAAAACGTAAAGAGGTGCTTAAAATAGTATAGCGAATTCTATCATCAGGCTTGAATATTATAATACGGTACTTGATGAGTATACGCAAGGGTTTTGGGTCGTTCTGAGTTTTTGGCCAATATATAGTGCTAGCATATGGTACAAGGTAGGTTCTGAACGGGGGCCAGTGTGCAGGAATATTGATGAGTGATAGACGCCTTGGTCTAAGCAGTCAAACTCGGTCCGAATCGGACGAAAAGGAAGGTCTGTTTTTACCAAAACATAGGGGCACAGAAATACTCCCAACAGCACGTTCTGGACTATTGAGTAGATCACCACCACTCAGCCCTGTGGGTTCCAGTAGGAACAAAGAAGATAAAGCGGAAGAAGTGCTAGTTATGATAGTAGGAGCCCCAAAAAAGTCCAAGGAAACAGAGCCGACTCAAGGAAAGTCAAAAGACACTCAAAAACAAAAAGAAGACTCCGAACTCGAAACGAGGCTGAGCATTACAGAAACCCAGCTGTCGGTAAATCCCCTAGAAATTCCCAATACAAAAGCACCTATTAACCAAATTGAAAAAGAGTTAATCTCGACAATGGCTAATACTACCATAGAGGAAGCATTCTCGACCAGCGGGAACCCTGCAAGACCGAATTTTATCTCCCCACCTACATTTAACCCAGGCAAAGGAACACCAGACGCATTCCTGAAATCGTACGAGAGAACAGCGATCGCGAATGGATGGGACAACTCCATGAAGTTAAGCTATTTCGGGTCCTTTCTTAAAGGAGCTGCTAATCACTGGTATAACCGATATAGACTGATGGTAAAAAATCAGAGGAAAACGTGGAAAGACGTTTCAGAGGCCTTCTTCATAGAATACAACAATGGAGATGCAAAAAGAGATTTGGAGATACGTCTGTTGCAAAGAAGACAGAAAAAAGGGGAATCAATACAGGAATATTTCTACGATTTACAGGCCCTATTCTACGGATACGACCCGACACTGAACGTAGAGGAGTTCAGGAAGTTCTTTGAGAACAGGATAAACCCTGACCTATACGGACCATACCGCTTGTTGAGAGAAGATGTGATGACAATGGGAAAATTCAAGGATATTGTGTTCAGACTGAACGATATTTCAAGCCACTCAGCGCAGACAGGGAGTAGTCTGAATAGGTGGAAACCTTCAGGTATGGAGCAACACACAGATTCCCAGAACAGGAACAGGGATCAAATGTACGACTGGTCCTACCGACAATCACGTTATCCGAACCAGAGGAGAGGAAGGTACAACAACGGACAGTCCGGTACGAGAAACCAACCCCCTCAGAAGTACGAAAGAGAGTACGGAAGAGGGTATCAGGGACACAATAGACAACCACCGCGGTGGCAGACCGGGGACAGTTCAAGAAACTATGTCCCGAATACAAGAACCAATGACGGGAGACCTAGATGTTACCAATGTAACAGGGTAGGCCATTTTGCGTCAGCATGTAATGAAAACGTGAGGAATCACCCAAACGGCCAAGGATGACGCCAATAGACCCCGGCTTCGTCTTATCTGCTTCAGGGGCACCAAGCGGAAAGACAAACAGATTTCTCACCATAGCAGCAAAAGAGGGAAGTGGACATAATCCTAGATACTGGAGCGGAGCAGAATGTGGTGAGGAAAGACGTACTAACAGACGAAGCAATTTACGGATGCCTTAAGTACCTCATAGGGGCTGGAAATACAAGAATTCCAACACTAGGGTCAACAAATTTTACTTTACAGATAGGAGATTTTATTGGTTCCTGTACGGCAACAGTCGTCGAAAAATTACCAGTACCACTTCTACTGGGGATGGGGTTTTTGTCAGAGAACAGGACTATGATAGATTTACTACAGGGACACATAACACTACATTCGGGACAAAATATTTTCTAGAAACCGATACAGGTATCATCTTCGCCTAATAGTTTGGTTAACATGATGAAAACTCCAGATCAAAATTATATAGGATGGTTTGAAATAGATTACAAACACATGTACAGGCAGGAAACTCTCAGGAATTTCGAAAAGGACTGGAAAACGATCACAGCAGCTCATAAAGCGGAAAAGAAGAGTGAAAGCCACGATGAGCTGTTATTGATAAAGCACATGCAGAAAGAAACTGACGCACCGCACAGTACAAACAATGAATCAGGACAACCTGAGATAGGGATACAAAGGGAGTTCCATCCAGAAAAGCCGGAGGTGATAAGGCTAGGGATGACAGCAACAGAAGACATCATACGAATAATAACCACATTATGTTTCCTACTCCTATGCCTGACTAACTCTTTATTTCACCCCCTAGAAGGGAACAAAGCCAAAGAAATCGAAAATACGCAGATGACAGGAAATATAATATCATCCAGAGATGAGATATCAACCCCTGGTTCAAGGGACAGGAAGAATATAGGGCAAATTCACATCACAGTCAAAACAGACCTTCACGAAAATAAAGACGGGGTCTCATCATTAACATATGAAAACTTCCAAAGATCAGAACACAATGTCGAAAATCAAATCACGAGAGCCCTAATAACAGAAGAAACAAAGAATCTATTTGACTGCACAGATGATTATACTTTAGCCCATTGCGTGGCAGAGGATATAAAAATGAGCCGTGGAATTGCACTAGAATTCAGGAACAATTTGGAAAAATAAATCAACTGAAAAATCAGAGACAAGAGAAAGGAGGTATGGCGATACTAACAGTCAAAGGGAGAAAAATACTCTATCTCGTCACAAAACAGGATTCGGCATCAAAACCACAATATGAGGACCTGTTTAGGTCACTAAAGAATATGAGGAAATACATGGAGGATGATAAAATCAGGAAAGTAGCTATTCCGAAAATTGGGTGTGGCCTGGACAAATTGGAATGGAGTATTGTCAAGGAGATGATATACTTCATCTTCGGGAACATGGATGTAACCATCATGATTTGCAAATGGGATCCTGAACTTAACAGAACTTGATTTATAATGAAGAATCAATAAAAGAAGACAATTACACTCTCATAAAGAGTATGAGTAGAGGAAAATTACTCTATCCGCAATATTTGATTGTGCAGTTAGTTTTGTATTCGTATATTATATTCAACAAAATCATCTCTGAATTCGAGGAAATATTCTTGAATGTTCCTAATAAACGGGCATTTTTAACTCAATACATTCTCAAATTTTTTTCTGAAAACGGTCATTTGCCTCGTGGCAATGAATGCAGAATTCATTCCAATGATCAGATTGCAACTATTATATTAACATGTACTACAAACACTCTACTTAAAAATAACTGTTTCAAGTCTAACGACCAATTGGGTAAAAAATCCAACAACAGGAAATTGAAAACTCTCACTGGCTAATTTTTTAGGTAATAGGAATTCTCCAAGATAAATATAGGTAATTGGGTATAACAAACGGCAAGTCTATCAAACTAAAATACATTTTCCCCAATTTTCTTTCGATCAGTCTCATGATAAGTTTTTGTTCTGCAAGCCCTGTATAAGTAGGTGTGAAGTTCACCTCTAATGAGATTGAATCACTACGATTTTTGCCAATATATTCAATTCGAATGGGTTGCTGCAGGTGGGTATTTGTGTTTTATTCTGGTTTTTGCTTTGAAACTTCGTTTTTCCATAATAAAATCGAATGGGATGCGAAGAAGGGCTCAGTTGACGGCTGGCATCCTCTTTCAACTGGAAGCCCTTCAGAAAAAGAAGCAAAATCGGCTTAATAATGATCTAAAACTAAAATCGAAATACGCGGTCGCCTTATAGCGCTATAAGCGCTTGTCGTTTCGAGTCGCTAGTTAGGCCTGAATAAGTGACGTCACCCACGGAGCATGCAGGCCTTGTTGTATCGGTGGTAACGGTTATACCCACTTGCGAACTAAAATGTTCCAAAGGTATTTATGTGAGATGATAGAATACAGAGATACCGTGTACAGACTGAAGTTGTCGGAGTATCTTCACTTGTCTATTGTTCTCATTATATGTCTTGCGAAGTCGTCTAATTTGGTCAGTGCGATCGTATCTGCTCCAACTGTAGGCATGTCAAAAGCAATAATTCAGAGCCACAGTGTGAAAGTCGAAATTTCTTGTTTTCCCTGTTGTGTGAGTTATGCCTGCTTCGATGCCGTGTCATATGATCGTTGCGAACTTACGTGCTTCAAACGCACCCATGTGAGATGATAGAATACAGAGATACGACTGATGTTGTCGAAGTATTTTCACTTGCCTATTGTTCTCGTTATATGACTTTCGAAGTCGTCTGATATTGTCTGTGCGATCGTATCTGCTATAGCTGTAGGTATGTCAGATGCCAGAATGCGAAGTTACAGTGTAAACATATTCGGAGTCGAAGTTTTTTGTTCTGCCTGTTGTGTGCGTGATGTCGTTTTATATGATCGTTGCGAACATATATGCTCCAGAGGTATCTTTGTGAGATGATACAATACAGAGATACAGTGTGCAGACTGATGTTGTCGAAGTATCTTCACTTGCCAATTGTTCTCGTTGTATGTCCTTTGGAGTCGTCCTATATGGTCAGTTCGATCGTATCTGCTATAACTGTAGGCATGTCAGATGCTAGAATGCAAAGTTACAGTGTTAACTTAGTCGAAGTCGGAGTTTCTTGTTCTGCCTGTTGTGTGCGTTATACCCGTTTGATGTCGTCTCATATGATCGATGCGAATTGATATGCTCCAGAAGTATCCATGTGAGATGATAAAATACAGAGATACAGTGTGCAGACTGATGTTGTCGAAGTATCCTCACCTTCCTATCGATCTTGTTATAAGTCCTTCGAAGTCGTCTTATATGATCAGTGCGATCGTATCTGCTATTGCTATAGGCATGTCAGATGCTAGAATGCGTAATCACAGTGTAAACATAGTCGTAGTCGAAGTTTCTTGTTCTGCCTGTAGTGTGCGTTATTCCCGCTTCGATGTCGTCTCATATTATCGTTGCGAACATATATGCCACAGAGGTATCCATGTGAGATGATAGAATACAGAGATACATTGTGCGGACCGACGTTGTCGACGTATCTTCACTTGCCAATTGTTCTCGTTATAAGTCCTCCAGAATCGTCTTATATGGTCAGTGCGATCGTATCTGCTATGACTGTAGGCATGTCAGATGCTAGAACGCAAAGTTACAGTGTGAAAATGTAACATCCACTTTTAGTAAATGTTAATTTTTTTATGAAATATTGATAGTACCAAGTATTCAACTGACCTTTTCAGAGTAATCAATTCAACTCTGGTTTCCACTGAATGTATTTTGAGGACTTGCATTCCCTTTTGTAGGATATTTTGAGCTTTTCTGTTACAGATTTCATGGAGCCACGAGTCACTGGCATTCATCGGAGATCATCCTGTATATTCTTTGCATAATCGATTTGAATTGCATGTTATGTTTTGTTGACTTGATGAAAGTTCATTATTTCAGTTTGTTTTGAAAATATTTATATGAAATGTCAAACGAGTTGTTGTGGTTCAAGATGTTAATTTCAATTCTTCTTTTTCTTTTGTTCCTTTGTACCATGTAGCATTAACGAGTAGTTCAGCGTTCAGACCTTCAACGAGCAGGATCGGGACAGTAACATATCAAGGTTGATAAACTCCTCTATATCCTTAACATGTCTAAGTAGTAGGCCGTCAGCATTTTCTTATTGTTATTGATCTGTATTGAATTGTATTGATCATTCATTTGAACCTGATATTGGTTATTGCAACGATTGAATCGAATCTGGCTATTTGGTTACTATGATTTTTTGTTTTTTATGACATGGAAATTTGAATTTCCAACTAGAAAAGAGAAAGAAAAATTGAAAATCGTTCATTTCCGCATCTGGCCATCATTGAATGAACTCGCAGGTGGATGTCCGCTAAATTACATTTCTGATCATCCACCATTTCTCGTGAGAAACATCCAATTAGAGGTAACTATTCAATTATTAAGAATATTTTTGATTCATAGAAATTATTATTTTTATGGAATTTGGTCCATATTCAAGGAAATTAATTTGTGAACTTTTATCATCTTGAGGTCACGTTTTTGTTATATACTGTTTGTTTGATACTTGATATATGTTGGGGATGACTGAAGGAAGTTGTCAAATATATTGCATATCAAGAAGTGTCACGAATTTAGTTATTGAAGCTCCATTTCACCATATTACATATTGGCGACGAGGATAATGGCTCATAATGTTTTCAATTTTGATGAATTCGATCCAGACAAAGAATATTTCGAATATTACATTCAGAGATTTGGGATAGAGCTACACATACATAAGCTATTGAGCGATGAGACTGCTGAGACCAGAAAAAACTTTCTACTATCAAAAATTGGACCTGCTTCATTCAAAATGTTAGTAGATACATTTCGTCCAACTAACGTTAGTACCATTAGCTATATACAGTTGAAAGATGCTCTCAAAAAGTACTTCGGGAAACAAATTTGCTTAATGGCAGAAAGAAGAGGATTTGCATGTCGATTCCGAGAAAAGGAAGAAAATGTTTTAGATTTCGTCAATTCTTTGCGTTTTCTGTCGGAGAATTGTGAATTCGGACCATCTTTGAACGAAAGAATTAGAGATCAATTAGTCATTGGTATAAATGATAAAGATTGGCAGAAAGAACTATTCCGAAAATTCCCAACAAATAATTTTTCCTTAGAAGACGCTATACAGTATGTGGTTAGCTTAGAGCAAGCTTCAATTCAAACAAAAAGGCTGGAAGATATGGAGATAGATAATTTCATAGATAGTCACGCCTCGAACAAAATACAAAAATTGAATACACCAAAAAGTACATTTGACGATCCTACGAAACTCATCATTGGCATACACTGTTTCTAAATGTGGAAATAATATACATAACAGAAATGAAACTTGTCCAGCAATGGGAATGATATGTAACGCGTGTAATGGCAGAAATCATTGGGCCAAAGTTTGCCTGTCTAAGAAAAAAGCCATAATAGTGAAAGATGGTAATAAACCGAAGAAAACGTACAAAATTTCTGAAATGGAATCAGAATATCAAGAAGGAGGAAGTGATGATTCAAACGCAGAAAACAGCGCTATCAAGAAGATTTGTAGCATTCAAAATTTCTCCAATGTCATGGTGACATCGAAACTAAATGGATTCGGAATCGAAATGTTACTCGATTCAGGTGCAGCAAAATCAGTTATCAGTAAATACACTTGGAAAAATATTGGCGAACTCCAACTTTATCCTTCGTTTCATTTGACGGGTTACACAAATTTAGTGATTCCTACCATGGGCAAGACAAAAGTAACAGTCGAAGCATTCAACAAAACATTAGTTTAACCATTATATGTTGTTGAAGGAAATGATACTCCACTATTTGGATTAGACTGGATGTTGGCTTTCGATTTGAAATTCCCTGAGGGTTCAAGACTGTGTACTGTTGGAAGTTCAAGGAGAGATATTCTCGACAGTAATACGAACATTAAAAAAGTATTAGACGATTTCAAAGAGTTATTCGATGGAAATCTAGGTGCCATCAGGGGACATCAGGCAAAAATACATTTACATCAAAATGCAATACCTAAAAATTTCAGACCTCGTCCGGTTCCTCTCGCACTACGTGAACATGTTGAAGCAGAACTAGATAGATTAGTCTCAGATGGAATCTTAGAGCCTATTGATCCTAGTACAACTCCGATCGAATGGGCATCTCCAATTGTGACAGCCATCAAGTCAAATGGAGCTGTAAGAGTTTGTGGTGATTTTAGAGTTACTATAAATCCTTTCATAGCAAAAGACAATTATCCCTTACCGCTATTTGAAGGAATCATCGCAAAACTGAACGGTGGAAAGCAATTTTCAGTAATTGACCTCAAAGATGCATATTCACAAATGGAAGTGCATCCAGATTCTAATAAATACCTTATTAGTGTTACTCATTAAGGTTACTTTATGTACAAACGCCTTCCTTTCGGAGTGAATTTTGCTCCTCCCCTTTTCCAGAAAACTATGGACCAGATTCTTACAGGCATAGAAGGTGTTGCATGTTATCTCGATGACATTATAATTACAGCTCCAGATCAACAAACACATATACAGAGAGTCAGATTAGTTTTGGAGCGCCTACACAAAGCTGGAGTTTAAACTCATACTTCTAAGTGCAAATGGTTACAAGACTCAGTTACATATTCAGGTCATCAAATAGATAAAGATGGAATTCATTCAACAAAAATTCGCACTGAAGCAATTGAAAATATGCCTTGTCCGAAAAATATACAGGAACTACGTTCATTTCTAGGCTCCATTAACTATTATGCAAAATTTATAAAGGATTTACAAATCATCTGTTCTCCACTCCACCGATTACTCAAAAAAGGAATACATTGGGATTGGACAGAAGAAGACACAGCAATTTTCCGATTACTCAAAAACAGGATAGTGTCTGCTTCTACGTTGGTACATTATAATCCGGACTTACCTATAATCGTCACTACAGATGCATGCGATAAGGGACTTGGGGCAGTTCTTTTCCATAAATACCCTAATGATGATGAAAAACCTATCGCATTCGCATCGCGAACACTCAGTGGAATTGAAGCTAGATATTCTCCCATCGACAAAGAAGCTCTTGGTATAGTTTTTGGAGTTACAAGATTTCATCATTATTTATATGGAAGAACATTCATCATTAAAACAGATCATAAACCTCTCGAACGAATTGTCGTTTCGAGTCGCTAGTTAGGCCCGAATAAGTGACGTCACCCACGGAGCATGCAGGCCTTGTTGTATCGGTGGTAACGGTTATACCCACTTGCGAACTAAAATGTTCCAAAGGTATTTATGTGAGATGATAGAATACAGAGATACAGTGTACAGACTGAAGTTGTCGAAGTATCTTCACTTGTCTATTGTTCTCATTATATGTCTTGCGAAGTCGTCTAATTTGGTCAGTGCGATCGTATCTGCTCCAACTGTAGGCATGTCGAAAGCAATAATTCAGAGCCACAGTGTGAAAGTCGAAATTTCTTGTTTTCCCTGTTGTGTGAGTTATGCCTGCTTCGATGCCGTGTCATATGATCGTTGCGAACTTACGTGCTTCAAACGCACCCATGTGAGATGATAGAATACAGAGATACGACTGATGTTGTCGAAGTATTTTCACTTGCCTATTGTTCTCGTTATATGACTTTCGAAGTCGTCTGATATTGTCTGTGCGATCGTATCTGCTATAGCTGTAGGTATGTCAGATGCCAGAATGCGGAGTTACAGTGTAAACATATTCGGAGTCGAAGTTTTTTGTTCTGCCTGTTGTGTGCGTGATGTCGTTTTATATGATCGTTGCGAACATATATGCTTTTTACACAAATTTAGTGATTCCTACTATGGGCAAGACAAAAGTAACAGTCGAAGCATTCAACAAAACATTAGTTTAACCATTATATGTTGTTGAAGGAAATGATACTCCACTATTTGGATTAGACTGGATGTTGGCTTTCGATTTGAAATTCCCTGAGGGTTCAAGACCGTGTACTATTGGAAGTTCAAGGAGAGATATTCTCGACAGTAATACAGACATTAAAAAAGTATTAGACGATTTCAAAGAGTTATTCGATGAAAATCTAGGTGCCATCAGGGGACATCAGGCAAAAATACATTTACATCAAAATGCAATACCTAAAAATTTTAGACCTCGTCCGGTTCCTCTCGCACTACGTGAACATGTTGGAGCAGAACTAGATAGATTAGTCTCAGATGGAATCTTAGAGCCTATTGATCCTAGTACAACTCCGATCGAATGGGCATATCCAATTGTGACAGCCATCAAGTCAAATGGAGCTGTAAGAGTTTGTGGTGATTTTAGAGTTACTATAAATCCTTTCATAGCGAAAGACAATTATCCCTTACCGCTATTTGAAGGAATCATCGCAAAACTGAACGGTGGAAAGCAATTTTCAGTAATTGACCCCAAAGATGCATATTTACAAATGGAAGTGCATCCAGATTCTAATAAATACCTTATTATTGTTACTCATAAAGGTTACTTTATGTACAAACGCCTTCCTTTCGGAGTGAATTTTGCTCCTCCCCTTTTCCAGAAAACTATGGATCAGATTCTTACAGGCATAGAAGGTGTTGCTTGTTATCTCGATGACATTATAATTACAGCTCCAGATCAACGAACACATATACAGAGAGTCAGATTAGTTTTGGAGCGCCTACACAAAGCTGGAGTTAAAACTCATACTTCTAAGTGCAAATGGTTACAAGACTCAGTTACATATTCAGGTCATCAAATAGATAAAGATGGAATTCATCCAACAAAAATTCGCACTGAAGCAATTGAAAATATGCCTTGTCCAAAAAATATACAGGAACTACGTTCATTTCTAGGCTCCATTAACTATTATGCAAAATTTATAAAAGATTTACAAATCATCTGTTCTCCACTCCACCGATTACTCAAAAAAGGAAAACATTGGGATCGGACAGAAGAAGACACAGCAATTTTCCGATTACTCAAAAACAGGATAGTGTCTGCTCCTACGTTGGTACATTATAATCCGGACTTACCTATAATCGTCACTACAGATGCATGCGATAAGGAACTTGGGGCAGTTCTCTTCCATAAATACCCTAATGGTGATGAAAAACCTATCGCATTCGCATCGCGAACACTCAGTGGAATTGAAGCTAGATATTCTCCCATCGACAAAGAAGCTTTTGGTATAGTTTTTGGAGTTACAAGATTTCATCATCATTTATATAGAAGAACATTCATCATCAAAACAGATCATGAAACTCTCGAACGAATTTTCGGACAAAATAATGAGACACCAAGAATTGCTGCAAATAGATTATTGAGGTGGTCACTCATTTTGAGTTCATTTGACTATGTAATTCAATATCATTCAGGTGAAGACAATTTGCTTGCCGATGTATTATCACGGTTACCATTACCCCTAGAAATGATTTCCAATGAGGAGAAGAATGGATTTCCAAACAGTCAACTTTTACATTAACGTGTCAGAGATTTTCCAGTGACACAGGCAGTTTTACAGACGAAAACGCTAGGTGACCCAGTCCTATCCCTTGTCGTGGCATATATTGAACGAGGATTGCCTGAAAAAAAACTCCTAAAGTCAACATGTCACACTTTCTTCGAAAAACGGGATGAACTTTCCTATGAAGATAAAATCCTATTATGGAAAGGTAGAATTGTCGTTCCAGAATCGTTGAGGCGAAATTTCTTAGTAATGCTTCATGATGGTCATCCGGGGATTAACTCAATGCAGTCAATGGCTAGAATACATGTTTGGTGGCCAAATATCGATAACGATATCGAAACATTCATCAAAATGTGCAATTCCTGTCAAGAAAATAGACCGAAACCCTCTGAGGCTCCATTATATTCATGGAATGTACCATCTGTACCCTGGTTCAGATTACATATCGATTTTGCTGGACCATTCGAGAATAAGTATTGGCTAGTAGTGATTGATGCTTACTCAAAATGGCTTGAAGTTATTCCAATGAATATTATAACATCATTTACAACATTAACGAAGTTGAGAGAGATATTTGCTAGATATGGATTGCCAAAAATAATTTTATCCGACAATGGTCCTCAATTTGTGAGTATGGAATTCAGAAACTTCTGCAAAAGCAATGGTATATCTCTGGTCAATGTTACACCGTATCATCCCAAGTCTAACGGGCTTGCTGAAAGAGCAGTTCAAACTTTCAAAAACAGAATGAAGTGTTCCAGAATATCCGGAAAAAATTTGAATACTCGTCTACTACAATTTCTTCTGGATTATCGAACTACACCTCAGAAAAGTTCAGGCCGATCACCAGCTGAAATGTTATTTAATAGAAGAATTCATACAAACCTCGATCAAATCAAACCAGATGTATCCAGGCAATTGGATAGAGCTGGAGTGTTACAAAAATTATATCATGACAGAAGATTGAAACACAAAGATTTTCAAGAAAATGAGGATGTTTGGGTACTAAATGTAGAGGGAAAAGGGTACAAAAAAGGAAAAATCGTAGAAGTGACATCACTGCTGTCATATCTGGTTGAAGTATATAGAGTGGTTAGAAGAAAGCATGCTGATCAACTCAGGTCTGGCGAAGTTCAATGTATGACTCAAGAAACAGACGAGAACCCATCTACAGTTGAGTTGGATTCTGGAAACTTTGAGACGATTATTCACCAAGAGAATAATGAAAATAGAACAATGACTGAAGAGATCGAAAATGAACAAGAATGCAGTAGAAGATATCCTATTCGCGAAAGGAAGCCTACAAGAAAATTCCCTTCTTATTTGTTATCATTTATATATTTTTTTTTGTTAAGGGGGGGAAATATGTTATATACTGTTTGTTTGATACTTGGTATATGTTGGGGATGACTGAAGGAAGTTGTCAAATATATTGCATATCAAGAAGTGTCACGAATTTAGTTATTGAAGCTCCATTTCACCATATTACAGTTATGATAACATGTTTTCTATTTTTCCTATGTTATAGTTCTGCCAGACTGTTATTTTACTTTTACATTTGCTTTTATAGCTTTACTTTTACTTTTATCTTCAATTTCTTGGATTTGGAAGATACTGTAACTATTTTGCTGATGGATGCTTTTTTATGGACTCGAAAGAGTAAGCATTCCTGATGATTTGAGGAAACAATCTTCATGTAGAGATTGTCCTGGCTTTTAGAGCCGATTTATTGTTCCTGTTCACGCTGGAAAGCTATTGATGTAAATTCCAAGAAGATATAGATAATTTCCAACATGCTGTCAAAAATTCAACGTACTGGCTGGACTAAGCATACTTATAGGTCACCTGACGTCTCACCAGACTCGTATGCTCATGAAATCTGGAACCAGGATCCCAAAATGATAATGAAATCGACCATGATGTAATTTGAAAGCTGGAAGTATCAATAAGCTCTGGTCAAACAACATTTTCTGGCTTATTCACAGTCTTGCTGACATTAGGTATTCCCTGCATATTATAAAGTTTTCACTGATCGTTTGGGACATTTATTATCAAATCTCTTATAATCTAAAATCGAGTACAATTTGGAATCTAGTACAATTTATAAGTCATTATTCAATATTCCTATATCTGTGAAGGTGTAATGCATTATATCTGGGGAATATTCCATTGATTTCATTGATAAGATTTATCAAATCCCGATGATCATTGTGTCAAGTTTCACTGATAGGAGATCGTTTATTCAACACCCTGTATAATGAATATGCACATCTAGTTGCATTTCAGGTGCAGTCAAATTTATTTGTGACACATATTATAAATGTTTGTGATGCAGATTTGATACTTCTTCGAATTCCCTTTTTAGACAGTAAATGAACCTAAATTTTATTTGTTTGATTTGTTTTCCTATCCTTCAGCACAGACAATTTCTTTCTACAGGGATTGGCTCAAGAAAGAGGTTAGTTGAACTTTATTTTCTGTAGATGGCGTCCAAATAAAATCTTGTCTGGTGGAACTATCTTCCTTATGCTAATTGTTATATTTTTGACAAAGTTACATGACATGGTAAGTAAATGAACCACGACCCATTTGCCCCGACTATATGAGCTGACCGTTCGCATAGTGTAACCTGAAATTTTTGAATTTCTCACGTATAAGGGTTAGAAACATAGTCGAAGTCGGAGTTTCTTGTTCTGCCTGTTGTGCGCGTTATACTTGATTCGATGTCGTCTCATTTCATCGTTGCGGACTACCATGCTCCAAAGGTATCCATGTGAGATGATTGGATACAGAGATACAGTGTTCAGACTGATTTTGTCGAAGTATCTTCACTTGCCTATTGTTCTCGTTATAAGTCCTTCAAAGTCATCTTATATGGTCAGTGCGATCGTATCTGCTATAACTGTAGGCATGTCAGATGCTAGGAAGCGAAGTAACAGTGTGAACATAGTCGGAGTAAAAGTTTCTTGTTCTACCTGTTGTTAGCGTTCGATGTCGTCTTATAGGATCGTCGCGAACTAGTATGCTTCGGGAGTATCCATGTGAGATGATAGAATACAGAGAAACAGTGTGCAACCTGATGTGGTCGAAGTATCTTCACTTGCCTATTGTTCTCGTTATAAGTCCTTCAAAGTCGTCTGATATGGTCAGTGCGATCGTATCTGCTGTAGGCATGTCAGATGCTAGAATGCAATAATACAGTGTGAACATAGTCGAAGTCGAAGTTTCTTGATCTGCCTGTTGTGTGCGTTATACCCGATTCGATGTCATCTCATATGATCGATGCGAACTGATACTTGCCTATTGTTCTCGTTATATGTCCTCCGAAGTCATCTTATATGGTCAGTGCGATCGTATCTATATAGCTGTAGGCATGTTAGTTTCTAGAATGTGAAGTTACAGTGTGAACATAGTCGAAGTCAAATTTTCTTGTTCTGCCTGTTGTGTGCGTTATAACCGCTTTGATGTCGACTTATATAATCGTTGGGACTTGATATGCTTCAGAAGTATCCATGTGAGATGATAAAATACAGAGATACAGTGTGCAGACTGATGTTGTCGAAGTATCCTCACTCGCCTATTAATTTCGTTATATGTCCTTCAAAGTCTTCCTGTATGGTCAGTACGATCGTTTCTGTTTCAACTGTTGGCATGTCAGATGCTAGAAATCAGAGCCACAGTGTAAACATAGTCGAAGTCGAAGTTTCCTGTTCTCCTTGTTGTGAACGGTATTTCCATCCAGAAAACACTAGACTATGTAGTCATGTATAACCGACTTATTATCAAAATTGATAAATTCGAAGTTTCGGCGAAAATACCAGTTTACAGACTCTTGATTGTTGAAACCGAAGTATTTGGTGGTTAAAAAAAGTATAGTTCTCCACTCGCATATAATGAGCTGTCATATATGCTTCCTGAATGGGCATTTCAGATGCAAGAATGCAAAGTTACAAAGTAAACATAGTCGAAGTCGAAGTTTCTTGTTCTGCCTGTTGTGTGCGTTATACCCACTTCGATGTCATATGAAATCGTTGCGAACTGATCCAAAAGTATCCATGTGAGATGATAGAATACAGAGATACAGTGTGCGGACTGATGTTGTCGAAGTATCCTCACTTGCCTCTTATTCTCGTTATATGTCCTTCAAAGTCTTTCTATATGGTCAGTGCAATCGTATCTGTTTCAAGTGTAGGCATGTCAGATGCTCGAATTTGGAGCCACAGTGTAAACATAGTCGAAGTTTCTTGTTCTCCCTGTTTTATGCGTTATAATTGTTTCGATGTCGTCTCATATGATCGTTGCGAACTGATATGCTCTAAAGGTATCCATGTCGATGATGTCGAAGTATCTTCACTTGTCGATTGTTCTCTTTATATGTCCCTTGAAGACGTCTTATATGTTCAGTGCGATCGTATCTGCTATAGCTGTAGGCATATCAGATGCCAGAATGCGGAGTTAAAGTGTAAGCATAATCAGGGTCGAAGTTTCTTGTTCTGCCTGTTGTGTGCGTTATATCCGCTTCGATGTCGTCTTATATAATAGTTGCGAACTCATATGCTCCAGACTAGATTATGATAGCCTCCATAATGGAAGGGAACAACCAAATAGAGGTGATGTAGATTCTACAGAAGACCAAGGTAGGAGTTGTCCAAATATTTCTGAGGGCCATAGTGTGGGAAAAAGCCAAGGTGCTATTCCTAAAAATGTGGAAAATTTGAGGTCACAAACAAATACATTTCCCACACCACATGTACCAGTACCTAATGTAGAAAATACTAGATTTTCGGCACCTCCAAGACAAAGGGGGCACTTTAATCGAATACCAAGAACTTCTGGGCAAAATTTTCCATCAAGTGTTCCACCTCGGAGGGTAGTAACAGATCCTTTCTCCTGGGAACATACTGAACATAGTAATCCCCCAGTAAATGTACAGGGGGCACAAAATTCCCAACATTTCACAAGTATGGGGCCAATAGGGGCAAGTAACTACAATTTTCCACCCCCTGGATTGCCACCAAGAAGTTCTCAAGTGCCACCGTTTTCTTTTCAAACTGAAAATCAAATGAATAGTTTCATTTCACATATAGTAAATAACACAGTGCAATGTTTACAAGATCAGAACATGATAAATAGCAATGTAAATATAAATAATTCCGTACCAAAATCAAATGTACAGGGTGTACCAAACGCCAATATTGCAACCAGCTTTTCCAGGTTAAATCTGGAAAATGAGATACATTTTTCATTAGGTGATGTATCGAAGTTATTACCTGAATTTGATGGTGAAAATTCATTCCAACCAATAGATTATTTACAATTTTTGGAAAGCAGTATTGATATTTCAAGAGTGCCTTTCAACAACATAAAAATCTTGTTGAATAAATCTTTCAAAGGTTCTGCCAAACTCTGGTGGGAAGCATTTGCACCATCGTTTGTAGACTTTCAAACATTCAGAAGAAAATTCATTCAGCATTTTTGGAATGCAAAAAAACAAAGAAAAATTAAAGAAAAGTTGGAAAGTGATGAATATAGTAGTGGACTGTTTGTTGATCATTTTAACTTTTGGGTATCTAGGTCGAAACATCTGCAACCAGCATACTCACCAACTGAACTGATAGATTTGATAGCACCACATTTTCCTCCAAGTGTTTCGTGTGTCCTTTTGGGGTGTACAACTTTTTCACAAGCTGTTTCCAGACTTAGACATGCAGATGAATATTTTAAAAATGAGTCAGTAAAAACTAAAAATCGATTCTCAAATGAAAATAAAAATGAATATGTACAGCAAACTAAAAATGAATACTCTGAACAAACTAAAAATAATTATTCTCAACAAAATGAAAATGATTACTCTAGACAAAATAAAAGTAGATTCTCGAACAAAACAAATAAACTCAAATGAAAATTCATCTACATTCTATACAGCAGCCCCTAAAAAATATTCTGATCAAACTAAAAATATCTCAAACTTGGAGTGTGAAGATGACAAGGAAGATGGTTCGGGAAACGAATCATCTCCCCACATGTAATTGGGTATGTGGGGGGCAAAAAGAATCAAAATGAAACATCAGTTAAAAACAATCCTTTGGAAGATCTTCTTCAGGAAGAATGTGATTTTGAACACATTCCTGAGGAAAATCGTTGTCCAACAATTTTTGTAAAACTTTATGGTTATAAATTTGCTGCTTTAGTAGATACTGGTAGTAAAGTATGTGCTATTTCTATGGAAGTATGGAACCAAATCAGCAATTTTTCGGAAATTATTCCTCATTTTCCGGTTACAGGAATAAAAGTAGTTGGTGCTTTTAAAGCGACATTTCAGAGGGTAAATTTACAGGCTTCATTGACATTTCAAGTAAATGATGGTGAAGAATTTCAATTTGAATTTTTAGTAATTAATAAATAAACACATACAATAATTATTGGCTGTGATTTTCTCAGGGTTTTTCAAGTGGATGTGCAGTTGTCAAAACAGTGTTTAATTTTGAAGTGTGGTGATAAAGTTTTGAAAATTCCTGAGGTACAAATTGATCATAATTTTTCAGAGCCACAAAGTTTGTGTGTGTGTACAATTGTGAATGAAAGTGGAATAAAAAATAGTACAGTCAATAATGGAAGAAGTGAGTTGAAAAATTTTCATGGTGTGCTGAATAAGTGTAACCTGTCAAAAAGTGATGAAATCAATTTTCTCAAGATATTGGAGAAATATAGTGAGGTTTTTTCTGATAAACCTGGTCGTACGAAAGAATATGTACATAGAATCCAACTGAAAGATAAAACAGAATTCTTTGTGAAGCCTTATCCTATTCCCATAGCACACAGGGAGGCTGTGCAGAAAACGATAGAACAAATGCTTGAGTGGAAGGTTATTGAGCGTGCACCCTCAAACTACATTTCACCACTGATGACAACCTTGAAAAAAGATGGATCAGTAAGGGTCTGCTTAGATGCCAGACATCTAAATAAAGTTATGGAATCAGATTTCGAGTTACCTAGACCGATCCATGAAATAATAAAACTCATGTCTGGAAAAAAGGTGATGAGTTCGCTGGATCTTACTCATGGGTATTGGCAATGTCCTATAAAGGAAGAAGATAGGCAATATTCCGGATTTATTGTGGGAACTAAGACATATAGATTTTGCTGCTTGCCTTTTGGATTGAAAAATTCAACAAGTTCTTTTACCAGATGCATGGATACTATTCTTGGACCTGAGTTCCAAGATTTTCTTGTCGTTTATGTAGACGATATACTGGTGATGTCAAGTTCTATGGAGGAGCACTTGAAACACCTGGAAAGAGTTTTTCGAAGACTTTCTGAGGCTGGACTTACTCTGAAATTGAATAAATGTAAATTTTTTCGAGAGGAAATCTCCTATCTAGGATACATACTGACAAGAGATGGAGTTAAACCTGACCCTACACGAATACAGGCAATTGTAGATTATCAACGACCATCGAATGTGAAGGAGCTTCAAAAATTTCTTCGAGTATGCCAGTATGACAGGATGTTCACTCCTAATTTTGCGGAACTGTCTGCACCACTCACTAGGCTACTTAGAAAAAAGGTAGCATGGAAATGGACTGCATCAGAAGAAAAAGCATTCAATGATCTGAAAAATGAGTTGAAATCAGAAATTTTATTATATCATCCTGACCCCAACTTACCCTGGAATGTGTCCAGTGATGCAAGTGATGAAGGGATTGCAGGAGTCCTTTTTCAAATCGTTGATGGCCAGAAAAAAATTGTGGCATGTGCCTCACGTCTTCTGTTGGATCGTGAAAAAAGATATGGGATTTACGAAAAATAACTATTGGCTGCATTATGGGTCATTCAAAGATGGCGTATTTATTTGCTAGGAAGTAACTTCACTCTATATACAGACTGCAGAGCTCTTACTTATATAAATACCTGCAGATTACTCTCTCCAAGGATAACCAGGTGGGCACTAGCCTTGCAGGAATTTTCTTTTAATGTTGCCTATATTCCTGGTCGTGAGAATGTGCAAGCAGATGGATTCTCCAGGCATGCATGCATCAGATTACCTGTTCCAGTGGATAAATGTTTTCAAATATCCACTTTAACCTTTTCAAAAGAATTCCTGTTGATCCTGAAGGATATACAGCATCATCTAGAAAAAGATGTGAAGTTGTCATCTATCATTCAAGAACTTTCTACAAGTGAAAAGTTACAGAGACAGTTCTTAATGCATGAAAGTGTTCTCTTTAAGAGAGGTACTGATGAGAATGAATGTTTGTTGTGTATTCCTGAAGATCTTATTTCAAGATTCATTAATGAATATCACATCACACTGGGACATGTAGGAATACATAAAACTTGGCAGTTCATGCGTGCTGAATTGTGGTGGACAAATATGCATAGGAGAATAAAGAAAGTTGTCAAAAGCTGTGATATTTGTCAACGAGCAAAGATCTCAGTTTTACCTTCTCCCCCTCAAGGAAAAATGATACCTGATGGTAGAGAGGATATTATAGCTATGGACATCTATGGTCCATTAATTAGAAGTCGTGGTGGAGTTATGTATATTCTAGTGATTGTGAATTTGTTCACTAAGTATGTCGAACTCTATCCACTGAAAAAGGCTAACTCTCGTGCAATGCTCAACAGGATTTTCAAACAATATTTCCCAACACATGGACAACCGAGGAGTGTGCTGCGGAAATATCCGAGATCATCATGCTCGGAATGGACACATACATACCTCATTTTTCGAAAAGATCATCACCTTCGAAACCCTGGTTCAACAAAAACTGTTCTAGAACTGTTGCCTTGAAACAAACAGCCTACCATCGCTGGCGCAAAAACCCTAACCTCGCGACTAGAGCAGAATACGTTGATGCCAGGAATAACTGCAGCCAAACAATAGATTCTTCGAAAGAAACATACAATGCCAAGATAAGATCGAAACTCATAGATTGCCCCAATGGCTCTCGTTCGTTTTGGTCCCTTGCTAAAGCGGTCGGAAGAAATTTCACTAATAGCTCATTTCCACCACTGTCCAAATCCGACGGCACGTTAGCAACAACATCGCAGGAGAAAGCAAATATTTTTGCAGAGATGTTCGCAGCAAACTCTACTTTAGATTCCCAAGGAAAACTGCCGCCAGACATTCCACCCGTTGAGAGTCGAATGCCCGAAATCGTCTTCCGTCAACGCACTATCAGACGAATTTTGCTTGGTCTCAAAACGAATAAGGCTAACGGTCCTGATGGTATTCCACCCATTATCCTCAAAAAATGTGCACCAGAATTAACACCGATTCTCTGCAAGCTGTTTACCATCTCGTACAGGTCGGGTATTTTTCCATCATGCTGGAAGACAGCTAGAGTCCAACCAATCCCCAAAAAAGGGAACAAGAACCTGCCCAACAACTACAGGCCCATTGCCCTATTATCAGTAATCTCCAAAGTGATGGAGAAAGCCATCAATATTGAGCTTATCAAATATCTGGAGAGCTCAGGAATCATCAATGATAGACAATACGGCTTTCGCCATCGAAGATCTACTGGAGATCTACTTGCCTACGTCACCCATTTATGGCAATCTTCAATAGAAAAACACGGGGAATCTCTAGCTGTCGCGTTGGACATTTCGAAAGCATTCGACCGTGTTTGGCACGAAGGACTCCTCCACAAACTACCATCATACGGATTACCACCTCAGCTATGCCATCTCTTATTGAGTTTTCTTTCAGGCAGATCGCTTCACGTGGTGGTGGACGGTGTATCGTCTGATACCCTTGGCATCAATTCCGGCGTTCCACAAGGATCAATTTTGGCACCAACATTATTCCTGCTTCATATCAATGATCTGTTGGGAGTAACAACTTGCCCCATCCACAGCTTTGCAGATGATAGTACCCTCCATACTGCGTTCTCTTCCAGAAATCCCATTTCTTCCCAGGAAACTAAGAACTCACGGCGCAGGCAGGTCAATGCTGTCAATGAAGATCTTGCTGAAATCACAGCCTGGGGAACAAACAACCTAGTGGAATTCAACGCCACCAAAACTCAAGCCTGCATTTTCTCTAGAAAGGCGGAACTCAGTATGCCCGATATTGTGATGTCTGGCTCCACCATCCCCACCAAGCCCACCATATCTATGCTCGGTATTTCTATCAGCAACACTCTTTCATGGGATAATCATGTCAGATCCATCGCAAAAGCTGCTTCACAAAAACTCGGATTCTTGTTCCGTGCGAAAAGCTACTTTACACCTCAACAGCTTCTCATGATATACAAAGCGCAGATACGGCCTGTTCTAGAATACTGTTCCCACATATGGGGTTCAGCACCAAAACATACGCTGATGCTCTTAGATTCCATCCAGAGAAGAGCCATTCGCCTGGTGGGTGACGCCACACTCACTCACTCTTTGACATCATTGGAACACCGTAGAAAGGTCGGCGACCTTTCACTTTTCTATCGATACTTCCACGGGAAATGTTCTTCGGAAATCTCTGCTATCATCCCTTCACTAGCAATACCAATCAGACGAACTAGACAAGCCCAGTCAGCACATCCTTTCGTTGTCAACCTCGAAAGATGTCGAACAGCACTTTATCAAGACTCCTTCATCCATAGAACGGCTAGGCTCTGGAATTCATTGCCTGTGGAAGTATTCCCAACAACATATAATCTCCAAAAGTTCAAAAAAAATTCCAATACCTACCTCCTGTCCCTATCCTCCCTAGGAACGCGCGATGTTCTTTGAACATTATAGGGATTCCCTTTCGTGCGCTCCAAGCGATAAAAAAAAAAAAAAAAAAAAAAAAATTCTGCATGACAGAGGCACTCAATTTACCTCGAACATCTGGAAGAAGACCATGCAGGATGCTGGAGTTCAACTTGTTTACACCTCTGTGAGACACCCTTCAGCAAACTCATCTGAAAGAATAATGCGTGAACTTGGAAGACTATTCAGAACTTACTGTTCTGAACAGCATTCTAAGTGGGCATATGAAATACCTCGTTTCATAGAATTCCTAAATGAGATAGTACATGAATCCACTGGTTACTCTCCTAGTGAACTCCAACTTGGAAAGGAGCGGACCAAGCTTTTGCCAGACAAGCTGCAAGTTCAAAATTCCACAGAAAATGGTGCAATAATTACTATGGATGAAAAACTCTTACTTGCTGAAGCTACACTGGCAAGTAAAGCTGAGAGACGATCTTTTCGAAATCCTGGTAAGGAATGGCAAACTTTTCAAAATGGAGACCTAGTGCTCTTGAAAGCCAACAATACTTCCTCTGCACTGAAAGCGGGAACAAAGAAATTTTTGCTGTTGTTTGAGGGTCCATACAGGATAAAGAAAAAGGTCCATGATCACACTTACCTGTTGGAATCGCCGACATGTAAAACTGAGCGTGGCATTTTTCATTCCTCGCATCTCAAACTTTACAACACTCCTCAGATTACAGAAATTTACAGCATTCCAGCTCAAGTCAAAACTGCATAAACAAACTTCACAGTTCACAGTGTTCACACGTTTGCATGAGCTTCGGGGGCAAGATGTGCTGAAACCTCTCATCACAATAATCGTACCGTTGTTCCTAAAGTTCATTTAAGATATATATACAAAGTATTTTGTTTCCTTATTTCATTTGCCTACTGTTTACGTTTTCCTCCAGTAATAGCTACTTCATTACTATTTGTGTGCATATATCAATCAGTGTAATTTCAGTAGTTTGGGTTATTTGACGTACGCTTGGCAACCTGCGAAGTCGTCCAGTTCCAGTATTGCTGGTTGCATATGCGAAGGTTAGTTCATACATTTATTATTTTCCTACTGAAGATTCTGCAACCAACAACACTTCGGTTTCCATTCGAATCGGTGATCTCTGCCGCGTTTTTTGTAGCACCATCTCTGCAAGCTTATCTTTTGAATCTCGTTTTTTGTGGTTCCTTAAAATTTTGGTGGCTATGAAGGATTTCTTTTCTCGCTTGACTATCACAGGAAACAGACAAAGTGTCGCCATTAATGAGCCTTCAATTATAAAATACAATATTCACATTTATTTGTTAAATAAATGGTTATTGGTGTTTGGTCATGCTTGTAGGTGAGTAATAAGATGTATATATGTAAAATCAAACTATAATTCTGAAAGGAAAATTGATCTGTGAATTATAACTTCACACGTGGGTATGTGAAATGATGAAATAAAAATTCTTGTAGATGCTTCACAAAGTCTTCAAAAATTAATCCATCAGCTATCCCCGACCCCAGTTTCACTGCAGTTCGTTAAGGATAAATAGTTTCTGAGTTTTGCCTAAGTACTTCGAAGATGAGATATTACGGTCCGCGTGGTTTGTGCTATAGCGTACAGTATATTCAGTAAAATCGCAGCCAGGAAAGTAATTGTTTTCTGTTGAATATACTGAGAAAGAATTGATAATTTCATCACATACCGAATGCGAATTCTCTATGTATTTCTTTATATCTAAATAAACAGGTGCGGAAAAGTATGACTTTCGGCATTTGTTAGGTAAACTACATTTTCGTCTAAACTCGACAATGCGAAGATCAATTATTGTTTTATTGATTGTTCTATCTCAGATTCACAGAGGCTGTTCAAAAAACTGCTTAGGAACTGGTGATGGGTTCAGTTTTGACGAGTGGATATGGTCAATATCATGGAAAATTAGTCTTCAAGTTCTGAATGGTTGGAGATGACATTTCGAGAATTACACAGATTAATATTAGCTTTGAGTATTCACACTCAGTTCTCATTCGTAGGTTACCCGATTTCATCTTCGAATTTTGTCCGCCCTATATCCTATTTTTATCTGGTGGCGCCTATGGTCCAAGGTCACCTGATATAGAT
The DNA here is from genome assembly GCA_918026855.4 of Phaedon cochleariae. Taxonomy (NCBI): domain Eukaryota; kingdom Metazoa; phylum Arthropoda; class Insecta; order Coleoptera; family Chrysomelidae; genus Phaedon; species Phaedon cochleariae. The sequence continues at coordinate 12,253,979 of OU896722.1, read as the reverse complement.
CAGAATCAGAATCAGATAGACAAGAACGTTTATTTAATAGCTTCCATAGTGAGTTTTACAAGAACGTTTATTCAATGGCTTCCATGTGTATGTATGTATGTATAAGCATTTTTTCATCAATCCCTATCTACAGCACCGCACTAATTATCGTTAATAAAGAATTCTCGAAACTAAATTCCGTAGCTGAACTTCGATTTCAATCTAGTTTCGAATCACCTTCTTCCTTTTTCTAGAAATATGGGTACAAAATACAAAATTAATGAATTTGGGTATGACATAGATTCATATAAAGAACATCCAATATCTTGTATCTATAATCAAACTTTGAAAACTCCAAAGTTTGTTGTAAAAAAAAAAATTGTAAAATTGTTTTATCCGTCATTTGGTTGCTCCCTTACGAGCAACCCTCAGAAGTCTTCGAAAGTCTTGTGCAAGCAAGGAATGACGGGGGCCTTACCTTTTAACGTGTGATCCCAAACACTTGTAACATGCCAAACACCTATTTCTTGAACCCTTCTCTCAACTGACCTCAAGGAATTGTAGTTTTCAAGAAAATACTTCAAATAAACACTTTCTTCTCCATATAGCAAAAAAGTTGGGTGACGTTCATATATTTCATATTGAAATCTGGTCATTCATCACTCCATATCATATGAACGATCTTATTCTCGAGTGTACAAGAGCAATAGGAACATAAAAGCAGGTCGAACTGAAAGTATACGTAGAATCCCCACATGACGTGAGAGCAGGCAACACTGTGACCGGCGTTCGCTCTGCGCGTGGCTGGTAGGCCTCTCTGCAGTCTGTCATTTTACGGTTCTGCTGCATTACATTCTGATGAATTCCGATTCTGCCAATGTACGGTTTTGATTTTTTACGGTTCTGCTGACGTACAGTTCCTATATTTCACGATTCTGTCGATGTACGGTTCTGAATTTTTACGATTCTAATATTTTACGGATCTAACATTTTACTATTCTGCTTAATTACGGTTCTGATAGTTTACGATTCTATCACAATACAGTATATGACATAACAGTCTGATGAAGTACATTCTGTCATTGTACGTTCTGATATAATATGATTCTGATAGAATACGGTCTGTTGTATTACGAGTCTGTCGATGTACGGTTTTAGCATTTTACGATTCTTTCAATTTACAGTTCTGATATTTTGAGATTCTGTGGATATGCTGTTCTGATTTTTTGCTATTCTGTCAATGTACGGCTCTGACATTTTACTATTCTGTCGATAAACGGTCTGTTGTATTTCGATTCTGACAAAGTACGGTCTGCTAATGTGCGGTCTGTCATTCTGCGATTCTGATGAATTATCATTTCGCTGTGATGTTGGTTTGTTAGTTTTCGATTCTGTATATTTGCGGATCTGCGATATTGCTATTATAGAAAAATACACATCTGCGCATTTGCAATCTGTTATTGTCTGGTATGCTCATAACCAGTATACAAAATACGGTTTGAGGGATTGCGGTTCTGTGCATCTACAGTAGAGATAAATACGATTCCTATAAAATATTGTTCTGTTAAATTACTGGTTTGAAAATGTATATTCTGATGGATTACGGATCTGCGATTTTACATTCTGGTGATTTGTGTGTTCCCGCTGATAATGCTAGGCATACTGAAGATGATGATGAGGACGGTTATGACAATGCTGATGATGAACTTTTTGCAGATAGTGAAAATATCTCACCGGCTGCAATACATGATTACGTTGATCAGTATCCTGCGATGGCTCAAAAATATCTGACTGAATACTGGACAAATGATGAAAATATCGATACGGTTTATGGTCCTAAATATGATCCGGTAACATCGAAATGGTCTCTCAACGGGAAAAAAAATGAATTTCCATCGAAGAACTGGAGATATACTTCTTGATGGCTTTCGGTTCCGTGGCACCCCAGGCCTCTATCAATTACTCTTCTATGATGATCCATCCTTTGCCAAAGATGATACGAACCCATACAAATACTCTTGCTCACCAAAGTTCATCTGAATTCTGCAGGACGTATGAAGTCTTCCTCTAGACTCAAATACGTAGAAATTATTCGTCCAATGTTCAGATCCAATTCCAGTGGTCGTGGTTTGAAGTTGACATACAACACAGCACCTATCGAATACATGTATTGGGATGATCTCAACGAATTGATAGATAGATTGAAGTTGGTCATTGCATCACAGCAAGCCGGAAATACATCAAACGATAACGAGATTGATGCCATCTTGAACGAATTAGAAGAGGCAGGCATAATAAAACATGTGTGACACTTCCTTGACACTTCCGTGACACTTGCGTGACACTTCCTTGACACTTCCTTGACACTTCCGTGACACTTCCGTGACACTTCCGTGACACTTCAGTGATACTTACTTGACACTTCCGTGACAGTTCCGTTACACTTCCGTGACACTTCCCTGGCATGTCTATGACTTACGGGGCTAATTGGCGAGGCAAAGTGCCGACGTACAATACTTTAGTCATTAGCATAATGAGTCTCGATAAATTCGGACGTGGTTCGTTTCCACGCTCAGCTCAGATGGTGACAGTCAGATCTGGATTTTCACATACTTCAACCGGTGATATCGATGTTGGTCATTTGAAGATGTGTAACGTAAAACTGCCAACAGATGCCGCTGATGTTGCAAACAAACAATATGTGGATGAAGTTATATCGCAAATAAGGTTAGATTTCAAGATTGCTTTCGATAATTACGGTGAAAAAATCCGAAATTACCTTGCTGGCATCAGCAACAAAATAATCGAAGAAAGGAAGAGAGTGGATGTACATGATCTTGAACTGACATCGTACAATACAAACTTTGTTAAGTTGTCTGGCATAGTACACCAGACCAACGTACATGTGGAGCAGCTTCGCAACAATCCTCTACCAAAATTCAAGAGCGACATCGACTTGAATGTGAAAAATATTCTAGAACTTGTTGATAAGATTGACAACACTGTGAAGAGTTTGCACGATTTGAGGGTTGAGCATCAACAGAGTCATGATGAAGAACGTCAGCTCGCTGATGCCATTGCTAAAATCAAAACGGATATCACCAATATTGTAGCTCCAAAATCTTCGACTGTGCCACTACCAACACAACCATCACCAAAAACAAAACATCCTTTGTAAATCATATAAACTCCTTGTGTCATCGTTTCTTACATCATTATCCACGTTGTCAACATGTTACATTCTAAAGAAAAAATCCAACCCGTTAATGAATTACATAGACCTGCACGTAAGAAATTCCCGAGACGTCGCATCATCATCAAAGGCTTGGATGACCTATGGCAAATGGATCTGGCCGAAATGCGACCCTATGCCTCTGTAAATAAGGATCATGAGCTGATAATGGTTGTGATTGATTGTTTTTCCAAGTACCTATGGACTCGACCATTGAAATCAAAAACTGGTACTGAAATTGCTCGAGCATTTGCAGATATCCTATCACATGCTGGCAACACCAGAGTTCCCAAGAACTTGCAAACCGATCAAGACACCGAATTCTACAACGAAAAGTTTCAAAGTCTGATGAAAAAGTTCTCCATCAAACATTATCATACGTACACCATAATGAAGGCAGCCATTGCTGAACGTGTTATACGGACATTGAAGAAAAAACTATACAAGTACTTCAGTTTGAATGGCTCATACCGTTGGAAAGATGTCCTGCCTGAAATCACGAAAAATTATAATAACACGAAACATACGACGATTAGATGCAAGCCCAGTGACGTCACCAAAGCCAACGAACAAGATATTTCAAAATCCACGTACAATCACATCAAAATTGCTGGAACCAGAAAATTCAACGTTGGTGACATTGTGAGAATAAGCAAAGCCAAACATGTTTTCGAAAAGAATTATACGCCAAATTGGACTACTGAACTATTTAAAATCGTAAAAGTTCGTATTACGAAACCTACTACATACATCTTGGAAGATTTGCGTGGTACACCAATCAAAGGTTCCTTTTATCCTGAAGAATTGCAAAAAACTGAAAATTCCGATGTTTACCTAGTGGAAAAAGCTTTAAGGAAGAGGGGTAAAAAGGTGTTTGTCAAATGGCTGGGATTCGATGATACACACAACAGCTGGATTGATTCCACCAACAAGTTATAATGTAATCATATGGAAAACTAGCACAAATTCAATGGATGTGAGGGGCCTTTCACGTCGATCGCTGACAAATAACAACCATTATCGGATGTTGTGACGAGTCTGCAGTGGTGGTATAAATAGTGAGGACCGACCCAATCCAACACATCAGTTTGATAGCAATGAGTATCGACTCTGGTTATTCGTCTTGTGAAGTGTTTTTCGAAAACGGTAGTACTAGTTCATTGGCAATGATGGATTATTATGGTGACGTTGATACGTATTTGGAGATGGTTGAGCAAGCAGCGAAAGCTGAATCGTACCTCCTGCTGACTTCATCGTTCCAGTTGTCCACCTACATGATTCAGTGCGGACTTAGTCCAGCTAGACAGTTTAGTCCGAGCATCATCCTGAAGAAACCCTTCCATCCAGCGAAAATTTCGTTCTCCACATATGAATGGGCCACCTTCATCGAGTCGCTGTATAAGGTACAACAAGACTTTTTTGAAGCACCCCTGCCCTGTTTCATTGATGAATATGATCCTGCCGTTACAACCTGCGGAGACTATATCACCATAACCAAATTCGTTTGCGATGGTGTCAAAATGTTGTCACTCACCAAATACCACATTACATTCGAATTGGTGGAAGAGGATGTTGCAGACATTTTGAGGGCTGAAACGTGTGTTGTTTCACATCGAGTTGCGCTAATAAACAAAGTGGACTTTTCCATGTATTATCAGAACATTTTGAATACTATAGCTGATTGGATTAGAAATAGCCTGACTGATTTGGGTGCGGAAAAGCTTATATCTGGATTTTGTGATGTTTCTGATTGTATGTCTAGTAATGCTCTCAGAGAATATTTTTATTATTGTAAAAATGAGGTATTGATTAGAATAAAATGTTGTGAAATATGTGACTCGTTTTTTTTTTATTCCATCAGTCTACAACTTGACGCGAAACTAGTAGCATCTGAAATATTTAAGCTCTGCTCGAAAAATCATGAAGTCTGAAATAGCTGTGCTATTGGAGTTTATAAAATCTCCCGCTTTGACTTTGACGAGAATCACTGAACAAGAATTGCAGTACATTCCAGTAGAATGTCTCATTGAATATGCAGATCCTTATGGGCTATTAAGGGTGTGGCAAAAACTTCCTCAAGAATATCGCAGCAACTTCAACCTACCAATCAAACTGCCATGCTTCGTTCATTATAATCGTCCCGATTGAACCACACACTGGGATGGACCGCCATCTTCTCAAGAGGCATGTCATTTTTGTAGAAAAGGATTACTTGAATAAAATACTTCATTATAATATATAGTTGTTTTCGTATCCTTCTACTCCCCACATACATCATATCGCAAATATCATCTGTCATACGTCATATGTCATGTATTACGCGACATCAGATATTTTTTGAAAATCTGACAACACCTTATCGACTTCATAAATAATAATTTCCAACGTCTGGCAACAATGTGACGGTTATCGCTGCACACGACTCTCATCAGCATAAGCTTCATTTGGTGTTGTGTGTATATTGTAGATAAAACCAACATGGACATATTTCACCATGAATTTATTCCGATGTAATACTTGTGTCTTATCTCTAGAACGCATCTCTCGCTTTGCTTTACCTCTACAGATCCGTTGCAAAGATAAGCGCGGGCCAGCGATGGATATCACTTTCGACTCGAAGTTTCTTATCTCTGGAACGCATCTCTCGCATCGCTGTACCTCGATAGATCCGTTGCAAAGATAAGCGCGCGCCAGCGATGGATATTATTTTCCACTCGAAGTTTCTTATCTCTGGAACGCATCTCTCGCTTCGCTCTACCTCGATAGATCCGTTGCAAAGATAAGCGCGCGCCAGCGATAGATATTATTTTTCACTCGAAGTTTCTTATCTCTGGAACGCACCTCTCGCTTCGCTCTACCTCGATAGATCCGTTGCAAAGATAAGCGCGCGCCAGCTATGGATATCCCGTTTGAATAGCATCAAAATAATTGAAATATTACGGAGGTCAGAATACCACAGTGCGTATATACGCTGCCTCGTAATGCAAAGGTCCCTGGTTCAATTCCCCAGCGGTGACAGCTTTTTTTAATTTATTTATTCACGATGGCGACGTGACGACGTATGAATAATTTGAATTTCGCGCCGGTTTTTAGTGGGCGTGACCTCCAATTAAATGCTGGTCTCTGATTGGCTTGAGCTGGTAGCCCTGTAGCCCCTCTACTTAGCTATCGATTCCACCTTCCGGAATGGCTTGCAAGATGTTCAATGCATCACCCCGTAGAGCTACTGTTAGAGCCACAACCTTGTCTTTGGATGTCCACCCATTGGCTTTGGAAGCTGCTTCGAACTGCTTCAGATAGTTCGGCCACGATGTTTTGCCATCGAATGTAGGTGGTTTTACTCGATTGGTAGTAGTCACTGCATCTGGCCCTACTGTGGTTTCAATCATGAGTCCTTGACCATTTCCAGACTTCTCTAGCACAGCTATTCTTTCTCTTTCGAGCTGCAGCTCCTTCTTCATTTCTTCTATCTGGGTGGTGAATTGGGTTGAAACCTGAGCTATAATCTTGTCCTGCTGAAACGCGATCTGTTCTTGCTGAGCAGCGATCTGAGTCAGAACCTCTTCCCGATGTGTTGATATCTGGGTGAATACTTCTTCTCGTTGGGCAGATATCTGAGAGGCAATCTGATCTTGCTGAGCAGAAAACTGAGCCAGGATCTGCGATGCGATCTGATCTTGCTGAGCAGTAATTTGTGCCAGAACATCTTCTTGCTGAGTTTTTATCTGGTCAGCAATATCTTGTCGCTGAGCAACAATTTGGTCCGTGAGGTCCTGTCGCTGAGCCGCTATCTGGTCCGCAATGTCCTGTCGCTGAGCCGCTATCTGGTCCGTGATCTTCTCCTGCTGAGCCACCATCTGGTCCGCAATGTCCTGTCGCTGAGCCGCTATCTGTTCCGTGATCTTCTCCTGCTGAGCCACCATCTGGTCCGCAATGTCCTGTCGCTGAGCCGCTGTTCCGAGATACCAGCCAACATTGATTTCGCTGAAGCTGGTTCATCGAACATGAACGTCTCTGGATCTTGACCCACGCTCACCATATACTCTATGAGACGATGCTGAAGTGTAGCCTTGATCCCTGTTGTGTCGTGATCTCTCTCCTTCAACTCGCGTTTCAAGTCCACCACTTTCAACTCGTGTAATTTCTGCATAACGACGGTCTGTTCACTGCACACTGGAATATCCCACACTTCTGACACCATTTGTTACGTTATTCAGGTGCAGAAGCGAACACGACACTATTTATCTTCGAACTGATTTATTTAAACTAAAGAAACACTAATTTATATCGAACTTATAACTACTATTTATGTAAAACGATTTATATCACGCGGTATATAACTGTCTCTCTGACACTCGCTGCTTAACTGCCTGACAGCAGTTGTTCGGCCGTTTATATATGAGATCACTTGGCAGGCTTTGGTTCGAGAAGGTTTTCGAATGATCTTCCGTCTCATTCTTTTTGTTCTAGAAGCTTCTTAGAACAAAACCTCTCTCTCTAATTGTTCCATCGATTGTTTCCAGAACATTCCAGAATCTTCTGTGACGTTATTTGTCACTGCGGCATATATTGAGTGTTCGGAAATATGCTGGTGTATGTAGGAATCATTGAGAGGTTGGAGAGCAATCTGGGATGCGTGATACAGGATGATCGTTGTACTCCTGCCTTCCTGCTGATGTTTCTAAAGCCCCTCCAATGGGAATATCATTACAATATATCTAAACGTTACGTTACCCACCCTTATGTTACCTACCCTAACGTAACCAGAAATGAAATACAGGAACTTAGCAACGTATTGTTTGTCTTATAGATAGTTGTATATAGAAGAATTTCTGAATAATGTTAAATATATATTCCCTTCACAGTCCAGGAAACAAGTAAGCAGGAAAACTACCACTAGTACCACCCGGCACTCACCAAATCTCATTGATATCCAGAACAATAACAATTTTCAGCGAAAACCTTCCTCTTATAAAAATTTGTATAGGGACGAGTGTCTCGAAAGTTTGAAAAGCGCCTTGTACCAAATTGAAAGTTCATTTAGATCACGGGTAGTTGAAAATATCAACATTTCATTAACCACCCCGTATGTAGAAGACCTGATTTCTTCCGAAGATGACGAATTGCCTGTCATCCCTTCCATTGAGACAGACCTAATTTCTTTCGAGGACGATGGGTCAATTTCACCACCTTCCGAGCTTAGTGACGAAGAAACCACTCAGGAAAATGAATTAGATTCGGACTCAAATTGTCTTTCGGAAGAATCCGAGGAATCAAAATTTACACAAAACGATTCAAATCTGGTTTTGACGTCCACTGAGCAGGCCTTGACACAGGGCACCTTGATTGGAATGAGTCCTAGGAGAATCGAAGAGTTCAACACAGGGGATGAGGTAATGGTGGTGTACTTGGGGGGTAAAAGACAAACAAATGTCAAGTGGTTAGGGCCGTATTATATATCAAGGAAAATCGACGATGAAGATTTCAAGATGAAGCTTGGACCCTTGGAAAATGGTAAAACTGACGTGGTGCATTATAGTAGGATACTACCCTACAACCACCCATGTGCTCCAACCTTTTTGTATTCGAATGAGGAGGAAGACCCCAGCTCCTCCTCACTTTGAGTCACTCGCCATATCATTATCACCCTGTATATATGAATAATAATTTTTTTTCTCAATTTTTCTTCGTTTCTCCTGGCAATGCCACTTCATGAAAAACTATATCAGATTACTAGAGTAATATATTTTTATTCAGAAAAATTCGACTTCATTTCATATGATCTAGATAATTCTATTCAAATCAGGAGAGAATTTCAAAAATCGATATTTCTTGTTTATATTATTTTAGTTCTAGTACTACATTTCAAGTTTCGATTCATCAGCGATGTCAACAATGTTTAAATTTTATTCTGAATAGCAACGAAAATATAACATGTTCATTTCTGCACACAGCTGATGATATCACCATATTATTGTAGGTGAGATCATATTTCACGAAAGTCACTAGCACAAGACAACTCGATAAAAACAATGCGCGGAGATCTTGCATAGGACGGCTGGACATTCAAAACTCATTCAATTTACCATCAACTGCATATGGTTTTAGTATACAGGGTGACTCCAAATTTCGAATACAAAACTGAGGCATAGAGACATTGTTTTCCTGTTGTAATTTTTGTTTCATTTGAGTTCTAAATAAGTTCTTCCTGAGAATTTGATTTTTATTTATTCGTTAATTCTTCTAGTTTTTCTTTGAAATAAGAGATTTCGAGCGGTAGCAAATGGATTACAAAAGCCTTGAAGTTTCGTCTATTCTCGAATTGAGAAAAGATAATTCAGAGAGGAAACTTCTTGATTTCAAGAATTGTTTTAGTATTTTTCTCTTCGAGAGAGTGACTTTAACGTCATTAACTGGACTCTAGGTATGCAGAAGGTTAGGAAGAGGTGAGATATTTGTCTTTTTCAGTTATATCTACAGGATGTTTGTTATTAGCACATAGAAGAGTGATTTGTTTGAGAATTTTATGTATTTGTGAAATTGGTACCGTGGTATAGTGAAGCAAGTTGTTGAATTTGAATCGAATGGTGAGAGAATGGAATTGAAAATATAATATAGGGAGAAATAAGTGATGAATGTTGAATTGAAGATGAGAAGTTGTATATTGAAGATGATTGATGATATAGTGAAGATTAATAATGATGAATTTGAAGATGATTTATGAGATATTGAAGATGAGATGGTATATTGAGGATGATTAATAGTGTATTGAAGATTATGAAAGTTATTGTTGAATTTTTGTGATGAATTGATACGAGATTAATTTTATTATGATTTACTGATGAGTTCAGTAGTGATTACTAAACAGTTCGGCTAGGGAAGTTTGGCAGATGCTTTGTCAATTACAAAAGTGGAAATTCACCCTTCGGCCAAGACATAACACGTAAGTTATGTGCTATGTTATGAAAAGGAGATATCATTTTGAGTGATATATATATATATGGATTTTAGTGTTGAGATAATCGAATTATATTTAACTATGAGTTGAGTGATGATTACTGAACAGTTCGGCTAGGAAAGTTTGGCAGATGCTTTGTCAATTACAAAAGTGAAGATTCACCCTTCGGCGAAGACATAACACGTAAGTTAGGTGCTATGTTATGAAAAGGAGATATTATTTTGAGTGATATATATATATGGATTTTATTGTTGAGATAATCGAGTTATATTTTACTATAAATTTAGTAATGATTACTAAACAGTTCGGCAGAGGGAAGTATGGAGGAAGCCTGCAATATTGGTGAATACTACCCTTAGGACCAATTCGTGGCACATAAGTGTCATGCAATGCGTGTTGCAATCAAGTTATTGCAAGAGGATGCAATGTAATGAGTGAATGGAAGTAATCAAATTGTTTCAGATATCTAGAAGATATAATCCAATATTCGTCGTTGGTATAAGCCAGGAAAGTAGTTGTCTTCTTATAGATATCTCTACAATTTGATCGAATGAAAGCGAGGAACTAATTTGAAACTTCAAGTGCATCATTATGATGTGATATGACAAAAGTATAAGAGCAAAATGTTAAGTTTTCAGATTCCATTAGATGTTTTTTTCTCTTTTTCCAGTGAAAACCACTCTGCTCACCTACCGAACCAGAGGAGATTTGTTTTTGTTTGTTGATGCACGAACGATTGCAGTGACCGTATTGAACGACTTTGAAGCGTTTATGACCTCTCTATCTTAACGTCTCACAAGGAAACTATTGAAGCGGACAAGTTCGCAGTGACCATATAAGACAACTTCCAAGCAGGTATAACGCACACAGCTTGCAGAACAAGAAACCCCGACTTCGACTATGTTTACACTGTAACTCTGCAGTATAACATCTGACATTCATACAGTTGAAGCAGATACGACTGCAGTGACCTAATAAGACGACATTGAAGGGTATATAGCGAGTACAACAGGCAAATGGTGATAAATCGACTTCATCGTTGTGCACACTATATCTCTCTATCTCATCATCTCACATTGACACAATGGAAGCAGACAAGTACGCATTGACCATATAAGATGACTTCCAAGCGAGTATAACGCACACAGCTTGCAGAACAAGAAACTCCGACTATGAGTATGTTTACACTGTAACTCTGCAGTCCAGCATCTGACATGCATACAGTTGAAGTAGATACGATGGCAGTGACCATATAAGACGACTTTCGAAGGTATATAACGAGTTCAATAGGCAAATGAAGATACATTGACTTCATCGTTGTGCACACTATATCTCTCTATCCTATCATCTCACATAGACACTTTTGAAGCAGGCAAGTAAGCAATGACCATACAAGACGACTCTCAAGCAGGTATAACGCACACAGCTTGCAGGACAAGAAACTTCGACTTCGACTATGTTTACACTGTAACTCTGCCGTCAAGCATCTGACATGCATACAGTTAAAGCATATACGATGGCAGTGATCGTATGAGACGACACTGAAGGGTATAATATAACGAGTTCAATAGGCAAATGGAGTTACATCGACTTGATCTAGTGCACACTCTATCTCTCTATCCTATCATCTCAGATGGATGGACTTCTAAGCGGATATAACGCACACAACTTGCAGAACAAGAAACTTCGACCTCGACTATGTTCTTCACAGTAACTCAGCAGTCTAGCATCTGACATGCATACAGTTGATGCAGAAACAAATGAAGTGACCGTATAAGACGACTTTGAAGGGATTATAACGGGTACAATAGGCAAATGGAGATACACCGACTTCATCGTTGTGCACACTATATCTCTCTGTCCTATCATCTTACATGGACACTATTGAAGCGGACAAGTTCGCAATGACCCATATAAGACGACTTCCAAGCAGGTATAACGCACACAGCTTGCAGAACAAGAAACCTCGACTTCGACCATGTTTACACTGTAACAATGCAGTATAACATCTGACATGCATACAGTTGGAGCAGATACGACTGCAGTGACCATATAAGACGACTTTGAAGCGTATATAACGAATACAATAGGCACATGGGGATACATCGATACATGAACACTATTGAAGCAGACGAGTTCACATTGACCATATAAGACGACTCCCAAGCGGGTATGACGCACACAGCTTGCAGAACAAGAAACTCCGACTTTGACTATGTTTTCACTGTAACTCTGCAGTCCAGCATCTGACATGCATACAGTTGAAGCAGATACGATGGCAGTGACCATATAAGACGACTTTGAAAGGTATATAACGAGTACAATAGGCACATGGGGATACATCGACTTCATCGTCGTACACACTATATATCTCTATCCTTACACCTTACATGAACACAATTGAAGCAGACAAATTCGCATTGATCATTCAAGACGACTTCCAAGCGGGTATGACGCACACGATTTGCAGAACAAGAGACTTCGACTTCGACTATGATTACGACGACTTTGAAGGGTATATAACGAGTACAATAGGCAAATGGGGATACATCGACTTCATCGTCGAGCACACTTTATCTTTCTATCCTATCATCTCACATGGACACTATTGAAGCAGACAAGTTCGCATTGACCATATAAGACGACTTCCGAGCGAGTATAACGCACACAGTTTGCAGAACAAGAAACTTCGACTTTGACTATGTTCACACTGTTACTATGCAGTCTAGCATCTGACATGCGAACAGTTGGAGCAGAAATGATGACAGTGACCGTATGAGACGACTTCGAAGGGTATATAACGAGTACAATAGGCATATATCCTATCATCTCACGTGGACACTATTGAAGCTAACAAGTTCGCAATGACCATATGAGACGACTTCCCAGAAGGTATAATGCACACAGCTTGCAGAACAAGAAACTTCGACTTGGAGGATATATAGAAAGTACAAAAGGCAGATGAAGATACATCGAATTCATCGGAGTGCACACCCTATCTCTCTATCTTAACATCTCACATGGATACTGTTGAAGCAGACGGGTTCGTAATGCCAATATGAGACGACATTCAAGCGGGTATAACGCACACAACTTGCAGAACAAGAAACTTCGTCTATGTTCACACTGTTACTCGGCAGTCTAGCATCTGACATGCATAAAGTTGATGCACGAACAATTGCAGTGACCGTATCAAACGACTTTGAAGTGTTTAAAACGGGTACAATAGGCTAATTAAGATACTTCGACTCCATCGTTATGCACACTCTATCTCTCTATCGTAACATATCACATGTATACTGTTGGAGCAGAAGAGTTCGTTATGCCCATATGAGACGACTTTTAAGCGGGTATATTGCACACAACTTGCAGAACAAAAAACTTCGACTTCGACTATGTTCACACTGTAACTCTGCAGTCTAGCATCTGACATGCATGAAGTGATGCACAAACGATTGCAGTGACCGTATTAAACGACTTGAAAGTGTATATAACGGGTACAATAGGCAAATCAAGATACATCGACGTCGTCGTTGTGCACACTTCATCTCTATAATTATCCTATCATCCTACATGGACACTATTGGAGCGGACAAGTTTGGACAAAACTGGTATAACGCACACAGCTTGCAGAACAAGAAACCCCGACTTCGACAATGTTTACACTGTAACTCTGCAGTGAAACATCTGACATGCATACAGTTGAAACAGATACGACTGCAGTGACCATATAAAACGATTTTGAAGGGTATATAGCGAGAACAACAGACAAATGGGGATATATCGACTTCATCGTTGTGCACACCATATCTCTCTATCTTATCATCTTTCATTCACACAATTGAAGCAGTAAAGTTTGCATTGCAGCTTGCAGAACAAGAAATCTCGATATTGGCTATGTTTACACTGTAACTCTGCAGTCCAGCATCTGACATGGCAGTGACCGTATGAGACGACTTAGAAGGGTATATAACGAGTACAACAGGCAAATGGGGATACATCGATTTCATCGTCGTACACACTATATCTCCCTATCCTATCATCTCACATGGACACAATTGAAGCAGACAAGTCCGCATTGACCATATAAGACGACCTCAAAGCAGGTATAAGGCACACAGTTCGCAGAACAAGAAACTTCGACTTTGACTATGTTTACACTGTAACTCTGAAGTATAACATCTGACATGCATACAGTTGGAGGAGATTCGACTACAGTGACCATATGAGACGATTCTGAAGGGTATATTGTCAAGAAGGGCACTTTTCCGGGTGAAAAACAAATTGAATAAAACATCAAGATTTTTCATATTTCAAATTCATATTCAATATTCTTATTATAAAATCATTTTCATAAACGAAACATTGCTACCTTCAAGTCTATAGAGAATATGGGTCAGCACCAGTAAACAATAAATATTCAATAAGTATGTAATTGTCAAAACTAGAAACGAGAACATCGTTGGATGATAATGGAATGCGAAACTGCTGATTCAGAAAGAGATAGACTTTGAGCTGGCATGAGAATTGAAAGGCAGATTTTCGGAGATAGGGACAGTTGTTAGTCCGCTAGGCGAGGGTGAGGATAGATGCTGAGTTAGGTAGACCGCGCATCTTGAGTTTTAGTTAGTGCCTCTTTCGTCTTGCGGTTTATTTTTGACCATTAAAGCTTTCGCGTTGCCTCCTCGAGAAAACTGTCGATCATGTTGGATATTTTATTGAGGTAAGAGAATTTTGTGTTGTACTGGGCGTTGTATATATTTTTGTTGCCGATTTGTTTCTCCAGGAAAATCTAATAAAATTCCCTGATTTATAAAAACCTGTGGTTGATTCACTGAATAGTGGTTATCCTGAGTAGATAAGATGAAAGCCTCCTAAGATCAGCCCATCAGGTGGAAAGGGTTTAGCTGTTCCTTACTGAGTACGTCCCAAGCGACGGGGGTTGATCCTCTATTAGCCCCGTACGCGACATATGGTGGAGGCGCCGATGCTCCTTCCTGTGGGTTAATTCTTCACAATTTACCTAAAAGAAAGAATTTTATTTCAATCCTGTTTATTGAATGGCTGTTGAAATTTTGTAATTGTCATTTGAATGAATTGAAAATTGACAAATCGAAATTTTCTAGTTCACATTGGATACCCACCATTTGAGGAAATGGTGGGTATCCAATGGTGGAGGACCTTTTTACGTTGTTTTCTATTGTGACCTGATTACAGATCTAGAGCTTGAGCTCCCTGGAGTTGCAGGATATATTTTTGTAATATAATATAATAATATTCAAAGATATCCTGGAAAACGTAAAGAGGTGCTTAAAATAGTATAGCGAATTCTATCATCAGGCTTGAATATTATAATACGGTACTTGATGAGTATGCGCAAGGGTTTTGGGTCGTTCTGAGTTTTTGGCCAATATATAGTGCTAGCATATGGTACAAGGTAGGTACTGAACGGGGGCCAGTGTGCAGGAATATTGATGAGTGGACGCCTTGGTCTAAGCAGTCAAACTCGGTCCGAATCGGACGAAAAGGAAGGTCTGTTTTTACCAAAACATAGGAGCACAGAAATACTCCCAACAGCACGTTCTGGACTATTGAGTAGATCACCACCACTCAGCCCTGTGGGTTCCAGTAGGAACAAAGAAGATAAAGCGGAAGAAGTGCTAGTTATGATAGTAGGAGCCCCAAAAAAGTCCAAGGAAACAGAGCCGACTCAAAGAAAGTCAAAAGACACTCAAAAACAAAAAGAAGACTCCGAACTCGAAACGAGGCTGAGCATTACAGAAACCCAGCTGTCGGTAAATCCCCTAGAAATTCCCAATACAAAAGCACCTATTAACCAAATAGAAAAAGAGTTAATCTCGACAATGGCTAATACTACCATAGAGGAAGCATTCTCGACCAGCGGGAACCCTGCAAGACCGAATTTTATCTCCCCACCTACATTTAACCCAGGCAAAGGAACACCAGACGCATTCCTGAAATCGTACGAGAGAACAGCGATCGCGAATGGATGGGACAACTCCATGAAGTTAAGCTATTTCGGGTCCTTTCTTAAAGGAGCTGCTAATCACTGGTATAATCGATATAGACTGATGGTAAAAAATCAGAGGAAAACGTGGAAAGACGTTTCAGAGGCCTTCTTCATAGAATACAACAATGGAGATGCAAAAAGAGATTTGGAGATACGTCTGTTGCAAAGAAGACAGAAAAAAGGGGAATCAATACAGGAATATTTCTACGATTTACAGGCCCTATTCTACGAATACGACCCGACACTGAACGCAGAGGAGTTCAGGAAGTTCTTTGAGAACAGGATAAACCCTGACCTATACGGACCATACCGCTTGTTGAGAGAAGATGTGATGACAATGGGAAAATTCAAGGATATTGTGTTCAGACTGAACGATATTTCAAGCCACTCAGCGCAGACAGGGAGTAGTCTGAATAGGTGGAAACCTTCAGGTATGGAGCAACACACAGATTCCCAGAACAGGAACAGGGATCAAATGTACGACTGGTCCTACCGACAATCACGTTATCCGAACCAGAGGAGAGGAAGGTACAACAACGGACAGTCCGGCACGAGAAACCAACTCCCTCAGAAGTACGAAAGAGAGTACGAAAGAGGGTATCAGGGACACAATAGACAACCACCGCGGTGGCAGACCGGGGACAGTTCAAGAAACTATGTCCCGAATACAAGAACCAATGACGGGAGACCTAGATGTTACCAATGTAACAGGGTAGGCCATTTCGCGTCAGCATGTAATGAAAACGTGAGGAATCACCCAAACGGCCAAGGACGACGCCAATAGACCCCGGCTTCGTCTTATCTGCTTCAGGGGCACCAAGCGGAAAGACAAACAGATTTCTCACCATAGCAGCAAAAGAGGGAGCGGAACAGAATGTGGTGAGAAAAGACGTACTAACAGACGAAGCAATAGGGTATACGCGTGTGAAAATTTTACACTGAAATATATTTTTGTTCCATTACTCATATGTATAGATGTCGAATTATACATCCGAAAAACATTATTAAGCACCGAATATTTAATAATTTCTGATTGAAAATCATAATATTTGCAACTTTCCGACCAACAGCCGAACTGCAGCGATGATTTCCGACTGGATGTGGCTGTTTTTATTTGTCATGTCATGTCAAACATTCATGTCCGAAAGATTGAAAATAATATAAGAAGAGAAAGTGAGGTTATGATTATCTGAGCTTGTAGTTTCTATAATCTATCTCAATTATATGATCTCAATATTCTTAATAATAATAACTGAATAATAAGCTAATACCTACAATAAGAATGATCAAACAGGACTTATTTTGCATGTTGTTTCAAATATATATTACCACCTATCAATTTATATCTCATATAGTTTTCCATATCTTCTTCAAGCTGAAAACGAAATCACATATTATATTATTCTCCTAATAACATGAGGAACATAATCATAATGGGTTTCACTAGGACATACTTGAACGTATACTCACTTCGAAATGGTCTTCAAAAACAAATCCTCTGGTTTTCTCGGATAAATCATTTTTTCTATTTATGGCTTGCAACCATAATTTTCTTTTCTCTTTATTTTTATCACTCGATCTCACTGGCAATGAAAGGAATATTTTTCTTGGTGATACTTTTGTTGATGAAAGGCATTGCGGCACTAAACAGTATATTATATCATTTTTCATTTTCAAATTTCAAATTTCTGGCGTTTGAAACTGTTTTCTTCTCCTACCTCTTCTTCTTCTTTTTTTTTCAATCTGAATCTTGTCATTCTGTCGCGCTAGTCTATGGCTGTGCGGCCTAATACTATGACGTCATAATATTAGTGATGGCCACTAACCCGTTTTCCTGTGACTTCATATTTAGCCTCATTTAAATGAAATTTTTCAGAGTCACAAGCAAATTTGAGATTAATGAATAATATCCAATGTTATTATGAGGAATAAGGAATATAATTTCGATTAAACAAAAAATCATGCGTATTCCTTATTTACGGATGCCTTAAGTACCTCATAGGGGCTGGAAATACAAGAATTCCAACACTAGGGTCAACAAATTTTACTTTACAGATAGGAGATTCTATTGGTTCCTGTACGGCAACAGTCGTCGAAGAATTACCAGTACCACTTCTACTGGGGATGGGGTTTTTGTCAGAGAACAGGACTATGATAGATTTACTACAGGGACACATAACACTACATTCGGGACAAAATATTTTCTAGAAACCGATACAGGTATCATCTTCGCCTAATAGTTTGGTTAACATGATGAAAACTCCAGATCAAAATTATATAGGATGGTTTGAAATAGATTACAAACACATGTACAGGCAGGAATTTCGAAAAGGACTGGAAAACGATCACAGCAGCTCATAAAGCGAAAAAGAAGAGTGAAAGCCACGATGAGCTGTTATTGATAAAGCACATTCAGGAAGAAACTGACGCACCGCACAGTACAAACAATGAATCAGGACAACCTGAGATAGGGATACAAAGGGAGTTCCATCCAGAAAAGCCGGAGGTGATAAGGCTAGGGATGACAGCAACAGAAGACATCATACGAATAATAACCACATTATGTTTCCTACTCCTATGCCTGACTAACTCTTTATTTCACCCCCTAGAAGGGAACAAAGCCAAAGAAATCGAAAATACGCAGATGACAGGAAATATAATATCATCCAGAGATGAGATATCAACCCCTGGTTCAAGGGACAGGAAGAATATAGGGCAAATTCACATCACAGTCAAAACAGACCTTCACGAAAATAAAGACGGGGTCTCATCATTAACATATGAAAACTTCCAAAGATCAGAACACAATGTCGAAAATCAAACCACGAGAGCCCTAATAACAGAAGAAACAAAGAATCTATTTGACTGCACAGATGATTATACTTTAGCCCATTGCGTGGCAGAGGATATAAAAATGAGCCGTGGAATTGCACTAGAATTCAGGAACAATTTGGAGAAATAAATTAACTGAAAAATCAGAGACAAGAGAAAGGAGGTATGGCGATACTAACAGTCAAAGGGAGAAAAATACTCTATCTCGTCACAAAACAGGATTCGGCATCAAAACCACAATATGAGGACCTGTTTAGGTCACTAAAGAATATGAGGAAATACATGGAGGATGATAAAATCAGGAAAGTAGCTATTCCGAAAATTGGGTGTGGCCTGGACAAATTGGAATGGAGTATTGTCAAGGAGATGATATACTTCATCTTCGGGAACATGGATGTAACCATCATGATTTGCAAATGGGATCCTGAACTTAACAGAACTTGATTTATAATGATGAATCAATAATAGAAGACAATTACACTCTCATAAAGAGTATGAGTAGAGGAAAATTACTCTATCCGCAATATTTGATTGTGCAGTTAGTTTCGTATTCGTATATTATATTCAACAAAATCATCTCTGAATTCGAGGAAATATTCTTGAATGTTCCTAATAAACGGGCATTTTTAACTCAATACATTCTCAAATTTTTTTCTGAAAACGGTCATTTGCCTCGTGGCAATGAATGCAGAATTCATTCCAATGATCAGATTGCAACTATTATATTAACATGTACTACAAACACTCTACTTAAAAATAACTGTTTCAAGTCTAACGACCAATTGGGTAAAAAATCCAACAACAGGAAATTGAAAACTCTCACTGGCTAATTTTTTAGGTAATAGGAATTCTCCAAGATGAATATAGGTAATTAGGTATAACAAACGGCATGTCTATCAAACTAAAATACATTTTCCCCAATTTTCTTTCGATCAATCTCATGATAAGTTTATGTTCTGCGGGCCCTGTATAAGTAGGTGTGAAGTTTACCTCTAATGAGATTGAATCACTACGATTTTTGCCAATATATTCAATTCGAATGGGTTGCTGCAGGTGGGTATTTGTGTTTTATTCTGGTTTTTGCTTTGAAACTTCGTTTTTCCATAATAAAATCGAATGGGATGCGAAGAAGGGCTCAGTTGACGGATGGCATCCTCTTTCAACTGGAAGCCCTTCAGAAAAAGAAGCAAAATCGGCTCAATAATGATCTAAAACTAAAATCGAAATACGCGGTCGCCTTATAGCGCTATAAGCGCTTGTCGTTTCGAGTCGCTAGTTACGGACTGAAGTTGTCGGAGTATCTTCACTTGTCTATTGTTCTCATTATATGTCTTGCGAAGTCGTCTAATTTGGTCAGTGCGATCGTATCTGCTCCAACTGTAGGCATGTCAAAAGCAATAATTCAGAGCCACAGTGTGAAAGTCGAAATTTCTTGTTTTCCCTGTTGTGTGAGTTATGCCTGCTTCGATGCCGTGTCATATGATCGTTGCGAACTTACGTGCTTCAAACGCACCCATGTGAGATGATAGAATACAAAGATACGACTGATGTTGTCGAAGTATTTTCACTTGCCTATTGTTCTCGTTATATGACTTTCGAAGTCATCTGATATTGTCTGTGCGATCGTATCTGCTATAGCTGTAGGTATGTCAGATTGCCAGAATGCGAAGTTACAGTGTAAACATATTCGGAGTCGAAGTTTTTTGTTCTGCCTGTTGTGTGCGTGATGTCGTTTTATATGATCGTTGCGAACATATATGCTCCAGAGGTATCTTTGTGAGATGATACAATACAGAGATACAGTGTGCAGACTGATGTTGTCGAAGTATCTTCACTTGCCTATTGTTCTCGTTGTATGTCCTTTGGAGTCGTCCTATATGGTCAGTTCGATCGTATCTGCTATAACTGTAGGCATGTCAGATGCTAGAATGCAAAGTTACAGTGTTAACATAGTCGAAGTCGGAGTTTCTTGTTCTGCCTGTTGTGTGCGTTATACCCGTTTGATGTCGTCTCATATGATCGATGCGAATTGATATGCTCCAGAAGTATCCATGTGAGATGATAAAATACAGAGATACAGTGTGCAGACTGATGTTGTCGAAGTATCCTCACCTTCCTATCGATCTTGTTATAAGTCCTTCGAAGTCGTCTTATATGATCAGTGCGATAGTATCTGCTATTGCTATAGGCATGTCAGATGCTAGAATGCGTTATCACAGTGTAAACATAGTCGTAGTCGAAGTTTCTTGTTCTGCCTGTAGTGTGCGTTATTCCCGCTTCGATGTCGTCTCATATAATCGTTGCGAACATATATGCCACAGAGGTGTCCATGTGAGATGATAGAATACAGAGATACATTGTGCGGACCGACGTTGTCGACGTATCTTCACTTGCCAATTGTTCTCGTTATAAGTCCTCCAGAATCGTCTTATATGGTCAGTGCGATCGTATCTGCTATGACTGTAGGCATGTCAGATGCTAGAACGCAAAGTTACAGTGTGAAAATGTAACATCCACTTTTAGTAAATGTTAATTTTCTTATGAAATATTGATAGTACCAAGTATTCAACTGACTTTTTCAGAGTAATCAATTCAACTCTGGTTTCCACTGAATGTATTTTGAGGACTTGCATTCCCTTTTGTAGGATATTTTGAGCTTTTCTGTTACAGATTTCATGGAGCCACGAGTCACTGGCATTCATCGGAGATCATCCTGTATATTCTTTGCATAATCGATTTGAATTGCATGTTATGTTTTGTTGACTTGATGAAAGTTCATTATTTCAGTTTGTTTTGAAAATATTTATATGAAATGTCAAACGAGTTGTTGTGGTTCAAGATGTTAATTTCAATTCTTCTTTTTCTTTTGTTCCTTTGTACCATGTAGCATTAACGAGTAGTTCAGCGTTCAGACCTTCAACGAGCAGGATCGCGACAGTAACATATCAAGGTTGATAAACTCCTCTATATCCTTAACATGTCTAAGTAGTAGGCCGTCAGCATTTTCTTATTGTTATTGATCTGTATTGAATTGTATTGATCATTCATTTGAACCTGATATTGGTTATTGCAACGGTTGAATCGAATCTGGCTATTTGGTTACTATGATTTTTTGTTTTTTATGACATGGAAATTTGAATTTCCAACTAGAAAAGAGAAAGAAAAATTGAAAATCGTTCATTTCTGCATCTGGCCATCATTGAATGAACTCGCAGGTGGATGTCCGCTAAATTACATTTCTGATCATCCACCATTTCTCGTGAGAAACATCCAATTAGAGGTAACTATTCAATTATTAAGAATATTTTTGATTTATAGAAATTATTATTTTTATGGAATTTGGTCCATATTCAAGGAAATTAATTTGTGAACTTTTATCATCTTGAGGTCACGTTTTTGTTATATACTGTTTGTTTGATACTTGATATATGTTGGGGATGACTGAAGGAAGTTGTCAAATATATTGCATATCAAGAAGTGTCACAAATTTAGTTATTGAAGCTCCATTTCACCATATTACATATTGGCGACGAGGATAATGGCTCATAATGTTTTCAATTTTGATAAATTCGATCCAGACAAAGAATATTTCGAATATTACATTCAGAGATTTGAGATAGAGCTACACATACATAAGCTATTGAGCGATGAGACTGCTGAGACCAGAAAAAACTTACTACTATCAAAAATTGGACCTGCTTCATTCAAAATGTTAGTAGATACATTTCGTCCAACTAACGTTAGTACCATTAGCTATATACCGTTGAAAGATGCTCTCAGAAAGTACTACGGGAAACAAATTTGCTTATTGGCAGAAAGAAGAGGATTTGCATGTCGATTCCGAGGAAAGGAAGAAAATGTTTTACATTTCGTCAATTCTTTGCGTTTTCTGTCGGAGAATTGTGAATTCGGACCATCTTTGAACGAAAGAATTAGAGATCAATTAGTCATTGGTATAAATGATGAAGATTGGCAGAAAGAACTATTCCGAAAATTCCCAACAAATAATTTTTCCATAGAAGACGCTATACAGTATGTGGTTAGCTTAGAGCAAGCTTCAATTCAAACAAAAAGGCTGGAAAATATGGAGATAGATGATTTCATAGATAGTCACGCCTCGAACAAAATACAAAAATTGAATACACCAAAAAGTACATTTGACGATCCTACGAAACTCATCATTGGCATACACTGTTTCTAAATGTGGAAATAATATACATAACAGAAATGAAACTTGTCCAGCAATGGGAATGATATGTAACGCGTGTAATGGCAGAAATCATTGGGCCAAAGTTTGCCTGTCTAAGAAAAAAGCCATAATAGTGAAAAATGGTAATGAACCGAAGAAGACGTACAAAATTTCTGAAATGGAATCAGAATATCAAGAAGAAGGAAGTGATGATTCAAACGCAGAAAACAGCGCTATCAAGAAGATTTGTAGCATTCAAAATTTCTCCAATGTCATGGTGACATCGAAACTAAATGGATTCGGAATCGAAATGTTACTCGATTCAGGTGCAGCAAAATCAGTTATCAGTAAATACACTTGGAAAAATATTGGCGAACCCCAACTTTATCCTCCGTCTCATTTGACGGGTTACACAAATTTAGTGATTCCTACCATGGGCAAGACGAAAGTAACAGTCGAAGCATTCAACAAAACATTAGTTTAACCATTATATGTTGTTGAAGGAAATGATACCCCACTATTTGGATTAGACTGGATGTTGGCTTTCGATTTGAAATTCCCTGAGGGTTCAAGACTGTGTACTATTGGAAGTTCAAGGAGAGATATTCTCGACAGTAATACGAACATTAAAAAAGTATTAGACGATTTCAAAGAGTTATTCGATGGAAATCTAGGTGCCATCAGGGGACATCAGGCAAAAATACATTTACATCAAAATGCAATACCTAAAAATTTCAGACCTCGTCTGGTTCCTCTCGCACTACGTGAACATGTTGAAGCAGAACTAGATAGATTAGTCTCAGATGGAATCTTAGAGCCTATTGATCCTAGTACAACTCCGATCGAATGGGCATCTCCAATTGTGACAGCCATCAAGTCAAATGGAGCTGTAAGAGTTTGTGGTGATTTTAGAGTTACTATAAATCCTTTCATAGCAAAAGACAATTATCCCTTACCGCTATTTGAAGGAATCATCGCAAAACTGAACGGTGGAAAGCAATTTTCAGTAATTGACCTCAAAGATGCATATTCACAAATGGAAGTGCATCCAGATTCTAATAATTACCTCATAAGTGTTACTCATAAAGGTTACTTTATGTACAAACGCCTTCCTTTCGGAGTGAATTTTGCTCCTCCCCTTTTCCAGAAAACTATGGATCAGATTCTTACAGGCATAGAAGGTGTTGCTTGTTATCTCGATGACATTATAATTACAGCTCCAGATCAACAAACACATATACAGAGAGTCAGATTAGTTTTGGAGCGCCTACACAAAGCTGGAGTTAAAACTCATACTTCTAAGTGCAAATGGTTACAAGACTCAGTTACATATTCAGGTCATCAAATAGATGAAGATGGAATTCATCCAACAAAAATTCGCACTGAAGCAATTGAAAATATGCCTTATCCGAAAAATATACAGGAACTACGTTCATTTCTAGGCTCCATTAACTATTATGCAAAATTTATAAAATATTTACAAATCATCTGTTCTCCACTCCACCGATTACTCAAAAAAGGAATACATTGGGATTGGACAGAAGAAGACACAGCAATTTTCCGATTACTCAAAAACAGGATAGTGTCTGCTTCTACGTTGGTACATTATGATCCGGACTTACCTATAATCGTCACTACAGATGCATGCGATAAGGGACTTGGGGCAGTTCTTTTCCATAAATACCCTAATGGTGATGAAAAACCTATCGCATTCGCATCGCGAACACTCAGTGGAATTGAAGCTAGATATTCTCCCATCGACAAAGAAGCTCTTGGTATAGTTTTTGGAGTTACAAGATTTCATCATTATTTATATGGAAGAACATTCATCATTAAAACAGATCATAAACCTCTCGAACGAATCGTCGTTTCGAGTCGCTAGTTAGGCCCGAATAAGTGACGTCACCCACGGAGCATGCAGGCCTTGTTGTATCGGTGGTAACGATTATACCCACTTGCGAACTAAAATGTTCCAAAGGTATTTATGTGAGATGATAGAATACAGAGATACAGTGTACAGACTGAAGTTGTCGAAGTATCTTCACTTGTCTATTGTTCTCATTATATGTCTTGCGAAGTCGTCTAATTTGGTCAGTGCGATCGTATCTGCTCCAACTGTAGGCATGTCAAAAGCAATAATTCAGAGCCACAGTGTGAAAGTCGAAATTTCTTGTTTTCCCTGTTGTGTGAGTTATGCCTGCTTCGATGCCGTGTCATATGATCGTTGCGAACTTACGTGCTTCAAACGCACCCATGTGAGATGATAGAATACAGAAATACGACTGATGTTGTCGAAGTATTTTCACTTGCCTATTGTTCTCGTTATATGACTTTCGAAGTCGTCTGATATTGTCTGTGCGATCGTATCTGCTATAGCTGTAGGTATGTCAGATGCCAGAATGCGGAGTTACAGTGTAAACATATTCGGAGTCGAAGTTTTTTGTTCTGCCTGTTGTGTGCGTGATGTCGTTTTATATCATCGTTGCGAACATATATGCTTTTAACACAAATTTAGTGATTCCTACCATGGGCAAGACAAAAGTAACAGTCGAAGCATTCAACAAAACATTAGTTTAACCATTATATGTTGTTGAAGGAAATGATACTCCACTATTTGGATTAGACTGGATGTTGGCTTTCGATTTGAAATTCCCTGAGGGTTCAAGACTGTGTACTATTGGAAGTTCAAGGAGAGATATTCTCGACAGTAATACAGACATTAAAAAAGTATTAGACGATTTCACGAGTTATTCGATGGAAATCTAGGTGCCATCAGGGGACATCAGGCAAAAATACATTTACATCAAAATGCAATACCTAAAAATTTTAGACCTCGTCCGGTTCCTCTCGCACTACGTGAACATGTTGGAGCAGAACTAGATAGATTAGTCTCAGATGGAATCTTAGAGCCTATTGATCCTAGTACAACTCCGATCGAATGGGCATATCCAATTGTGACAGCCATCAAGTCAAATGGAGCTGTAAGAGTTTGTGGTGATTTTAGAGTTACTTTAAATCCTTTCATAGCAAAAGACAATTATCCCTTACCGCTATTTGAAGGAATCATCGCAAAACTGAACGGTGGAAAGCAATTATCAGTAATTGACCTCAAAGATGCATATTTACAAATGGAAGTGCATCCAGATTCTAATAAATACCTTATTATTGTTACTCATAAAGGTTACTTTATGTACAAACGCCTTCCTTTCGGAGTGAATTTTGCTCCTCCCCTTTTCCAGAAAACTATGGATCAGATTCTTACAGGCATAGAAGGTGTTGCTTGTTATCTCGATGACATTATAATTACAGCTCCAGATCAACGAACACATATACAGAGAGTCAGATTAGTTTTGGAGCGCCTACACAAAGCTGGAGTTAAAACTCATACTTCTAAGTGCAAATGGTTACAAGACTCAGTTACATATTTAGGTCATCAAATAGATAAAGATGGAATTCATCCAACAAAAATTCGCACTGAAGCAATTGAAAATATGCCTTGTCCGAAAAATATACAGAAACTACGTTCATTTCTAGGCTCCATTAACTATTATGCAAAATTTATAAAAGATTTACAAATCATCTGTTCTCCACTCCACCGATTACTCAAAAAAGGAATACATTGGGATTGGACAGAAGAAGACACAGCAATTTTCCGATTACTCAAAAACAGGATAGTGTCTGCTCCTACGTTGGTACATTATAATCCGGACTTACCTATAATCGTCACTACAGATGCATGCGATAAGGAACTTGGGGCAGTTCTCTTCCATAAATACCCTAATGGTGATGAAAAACCTATCGCATTCGCATCGCGAACACTCAGTGGAATTGAAGCTAGATATTCTCCCATCGACAAAGAAGCTTTTGGTATAGTTTTTGGAGTTACAAGATTTCATCATTATTTATATAGAAGAACATTCATCATTAAAACAGATCATAAAACTCTCGAACGAATTTTCGGACAAAATAATGAGACACCAAAAATTGCTGCAAATAGATTATTGAGGTGGTCACTCATTTTGAGTTCATTTGACTATGTAATTCAATATAATAATAATAATAATGATAATGCGGCTTTATTATTCATTCATCAAAATGTCAACAAGTACAAGTTAAGAAGGAGTGGCGATGTTCAGCGGAGCTGCTCTTCCACATAACCACTCCATTACAGCTAAACATTCAGCGAGTTATTAGAGGTTATACAAGCTACATTGATAGTACAAATACAGGTATACAAAAATAATAAGTCATCAATTTATGATACGAAAGGTAACCAATTCATCATTCATAAGGTAGAATCCATCAAAACAGACCTGACCTGCTCTCTGAAGCTAGCCAAACTTGCTGCAGCCTTAATATTCGCGGGCAATCTGTTATACAGCTTGGCTGCATTGTAACTAAATGAACTTTCATAAAGTGCAGATCTGTGCCTGGGGACGGTGTACAGATCTTTCGATCGTGTCGGACAGGTATGAGTTTGACAACCTTTACTCAGCTTTTTCAAAAGATATAAGGGTGCATGATTTTTATTCAGCTTATAAATTAAACATGCCAAATGCAATTGGAAGCGATTTTCGAGAGACAGCCATTTCGTCTCTTCGAAGGCAAGAGAGATATGGTCGAATTTTCGCAGGTTGAATGAAAATCTAACACAGCAGTTTTGTATTTTCTGGAGATTTTTTTTATCGCCGATTGACAAGGCCGGCCAATGAATCATATCGCAATAGGAGAGAATGCTTAGAATTGAGGTTTCACATAATTTGAATTTGACATCTTTACTCAATAAGATTTCTGCAAAAGATTATTAACATGCTTCGAAAATCTCATGTCAGAATCCATATGCAGGCCGAGGTTTTTACATGTATCTACTGGATTGAGCGATTTACCATTGATACGTATATTGAGATTTGGATAGTCAATTACATTCTTGCGATTGTTTCCAAATACCACCATAATCGTTTTGAACTCGTTCAAAATCAATTCGTGTGCGTTAGAGATGTCAAAAATGGCATTTAGGTCAGAATTAATTTGGTTAACTGCAGAATCAATGTCGGTCGCAGGAAAGGAATGATATATTTGCGTGTCATCAGCGTATTGATGTATATTACAGAACTTTAAGCATTTAAAAAAATCCGATGTATAAATTGTGAACAAAAGAGGTCCCAAGATACTGCCTTGCGGAACTCCACGAGTTAATGTAGACCATTCTGAAAACTGACTATTCCATAAAACCCTTTGCCTGCGATCCAATAGATAATTATTGAAAAAGTCCACTGCGAGAGGGTCTAAACCAAAGTATTCCAGCTTCCTACATAAAATTGTATGGTTTAGAGTATCAAAGGCCTTGCTATAGTCCAATAATATTAATATAGTGCATTTTTTATTATCGTTCGCTTCAAATATGTCATCAGTCACTTTCAAAAGGGCTGTTGACGTGCTGTGATTATTGCCAATATCATTCAGGTAAAGACAATTCGCCTGCCGATGTATTATCACGGTTACCATTACCCCTAGAAATGATTTCCAATGAGGAAAAGAATGGATTTCCAAACAGTCAACTTTTACATTTACGTGTCAGAGATTTTCCAGTGACACAGGCAGTTTTACAGACGAAAACGCTAGGTGACCCAGTCCTATCCCTTGTCGTGGCATATATTGAACGAGGATGGCCTGAAAAAAAACTCCTAAAGTCAACATGTCAAACTTTCTTCGAAAAACGGGATGAACTTTCCTATGAAGATAAAATCCTATTATGGAAAGGTAGAATTGTCGTTCCAGAATCGTTGAGGCGAAATTTCTTAGAAATGCTTCATGATGGTCATCCGGGGATTATTTCAATGCAGTCAATGGCTAGAATACATGTTTGGTGGCCAAATATCGATAACGATATCGAAACATTTATCAAAATGTGCAATTCCTGTCAAGAAAATAGACCGAAACCCTCTGAGGTTCCATTATATTCATGGAATGTACCATCTGTACCCTGGTTCAGATTACATATCGATTTTGCTGGACCATTCGAGAATAAGTATTGGCTAGTAGTGATTGATGCTTACTCAAAATGGCTTGAAGTTATTCCAATGAATATTATAACATCATTTACAACATTAACGAAGTTGAGAGAGAAATTTGCTAGATATGGATTGCCAAAAATAATTGTATCCGACAATGGTCCTCAATTTGTGAGTATGGAATTCAGAAACTTCTGCAAAAGCAATGGTATATCTCTGGTCAATGTTACACCGTATCATCCCAAGTCTAACGGGCTGGCTGAAAGAGCAGTTCAAACTTTCAAAAACAGAATGAAGTGTTCCAGAATATCCGGAAAAGATTTGAATACTCGTCTACTACAATTTCTTCTGGATTATCGAACTACACCTCAGAAAAGTTCAGGCCGATCACCAGCAGAAATGTTATTCAATAGAAGAATTCATACATACCTCGATCAAATCAAACCAGATGTATCCAGGCAATTGGATAGAGCTGGAGTGTTACAAAAATTATATCATGACAGAAGATTGAAACACAAAAATTTTCAAGAAAATGAGGATGTTTGGGTACTAAATGTAGAGGGAAAAGGGTACAAGAAAGGAAAAATCGTAGAAGTGACATCACCGCTGTCATATCTGGTTGAAGTATATAGAGTGGTTAGAAGAAAGCATGCTGATCAACGAGACGAGAACCCATCTACAGTTGAGTTGGATTCTGGAAACTTTGAGACGATTATTCACCAAGAGAATAATGAAAATAGAACAATGACTGAAGAGATCGAAAATGAACAAGAATGCAGTAGAAGATATCCTATTCGCGAAAGGAAGCCTACAAGAAAATTTCCTTCTTAGTTGTTATCATTTATATATTTTTTTTTGTTAAGAGGGGGAAATATGTTATATACTGTTTGTTTGATACTTGGTATATGTTGGGGATGACTGAAGGAAGTTGTCAAATATATTGCATATCAAAAAGTGTCACGAATTTAGTTATTGAAGCTCCATTTCACCATATTACAGTTATGATAACATGTTTTCTATTTTTCCTATGTTATAGTTCTGCCAGACTGTTATTTTACTTTTACATCTGCTTTTATAGCTTCACTTTTACTTTTATCTTCAACTTTTTGGATTTGGAAGATACTGTAACTATTTTGCTGATGGATGCTTTTTTATGGACTCGAAAGAGTCAGCATTCCTGATGATTTGAGGAAACAATCTTCATGGAGAGATTGTCCTGGCTTTTAGAGCCGATTTATTGTTCCTGTTAACGCTGGAAAGCTATTGATGTAAATTCCAAGAAGATATAGATAATTTCCAACATGTTGTCATAAATTCAACGTACTGGCTGGACTAAGCATACTTATAGGTCACCTGACGTCTCACCAGACTCGTATGCTCATGAAATCTGGAACCAGGATCCCAAAATGATAATGAAATCGACCATGATGTAATTTGAAAGCTGGAAGTATCAATAAGCTCTGGTCAAACAACATTTTCTGGCTTATTCACAGTCTTGCTGACATTAGGTATTCCCTGCATATTATAAAGTTTTCACTGATCGTTTGGAACATTTATTATCAAATCTCTTATAATCTAAAATCGAGTACAATTTGGAATCTAGTACAATTTATAAGTCATTATTCAATATTCCTATATCTGTGAAGGTGTAATGCATTATATCTGGGGAATATTCCATTGATTTCATTGATTAGATTTATTAAATCCCGATGATCATTGTGTCAAGTTTCACTGATAGGAGATCGTTTATTAAACACATTGTATAATAAATATGCACACCTAGTTGCATTTCAGGTGCAGTCAAATTTATTTGTGACACATATTATAAATGTTTGTGATGCAGATTTGATACTTCTTCGAATTCCCTTTTTAGACAGTAAATGAACCTAAATTTCATTTGTTTGATTTGTTTTCCTATCCTTCAGCACAGACAATTTCTTTCTACAGGGATTGGCTCAAGAAAGAGGTTTGTTGAACTTTATTTTCTGTAGATGGCGTCCAAATGAAATCTTGTCTGGTGGAACTATCTTCCTTATGCTAATTGTTATATTTTTGACAAAGTTACATGACATGGTAAGTAAATGAACCACGACCCATTTGCCCCGACTATATGAGCTGACCGTTCGCATAGTGTAACCTGAAATTTTTGAATTTCTCACGTATAAGGGTTAGAAACATAGTCGAAGTCGGAGTTCCTTGTTCTGCCTGTTGTGTGCGTTATACTTGATTCGATGTCGTCTCATTTCATCGTTGCGAACTACCATGCTCCAAAGGTATCCATGTGAGATGATTGGATACAGAGATACAGTGTTCAGACTGATTTTGTCGAAGTATCTTCACTTGCCTATTGTTCTCGTTATAAGTCCCTCAAAGTCATCTTATATGGTCAGTGCGATCGTATCTGCTATAACTGTAGGCATGTCAGATGCTAGAATGCGGAGTTAGAGTGTAAACATAGTCGGAGTAAAAGTTTCTTGTTCTACCTGTTGTTAGCGTTCGATGTCGTCTTATAGGATCGTCGCGAACTAGTATGCTTCGGAAGTATCCATGTGAGATGATAGAATACAGAGAAACAGTGTGCTGACTGATGTTTTCGAAGTATCTTCACTTGCCTATTGTTCTCGTTATATGTCCTCCGAAGTCATCTTATATGGTCAGTGCGATCGTATCTACTATAGCTGTAGGCATGTTAGTTTCTAGAATGTGAAGTTACAGTGTGAACATTGTCGAAGTCAAATTTTCTTGTTCTGCCTGTTGTGTGCGTTATAACCGCTTCGATGTCGACTTATATAATCGTTGGGACTTGATATGCTTCAGAAGTATCCATGTGAGATGATAAAATACAGAGATACAGTGTGCAGACTGATGTTGTCGAAGTATCCTCACTCGCCTATTAATTTCGTTATATGTCCTTCAAAGTCTTCCTGTATGGTCAGTACGATCGTATCTGTTTCAACTGTTGGCATGTCAGATGCTAGAAATCAGAGCCACAGTGTAAACATAGTCGAAGTCGAAGTTTCTTGTTCTCCTTGTTGTGAACGGTATTTCCATCCAGAAAACACTAGACAATGTAGTCATGTATAACCGACTTATTATCAAAATTGATAAATTCGAAGTTTCGGCGAAAACACCAGTTTACAGACTCTTGATTGTTGAAACCGGAGTATTTGGTGGTTAAAAAAAGTATAGTTCTCCACTCGCATATAATGAGCTGTCATATATGCTTCCTGAATGGGCATTTCAGATGCAAGAATGCAAAGTTACAAAGTAAACATAGTCGAAGTCGAAGTTTCTTGTTCTGCCTGTTGTGTGCGTTATACCCACTTCGATGTCATATAAAATCGTTGCGAACTGATCCAAAAGTATCCATGTGAGATGATAGAATACAGAGATACAGTGTGCGGACTGATGTTGTCGAAGTATCCTCACTTGCCTCTTATTCTCGTTATATGTCCTTCAAAGTCTTTCTATATGGTCAGTGCAATCGTATCTGTTTCAAGTGTAGGCATGTCAGATGCTCGAATTTTGAGCCACAGTGTAAACATAGTCGAAGTTTCTTGTTCTCCCTGTTTTATGCGTTATAATTGTTTCGATGTCGTCTCATATGATCGTTGCGAACTCATATGCTCTAAAGGTATCCATGTCGATGATGTCGAAGTATCTTCACTTGTCGATTGTACTCTCTATATGTCCCTTGAAGACGTCTTATATGTTCAGTGCGATCGTATCTGCTATAGCTGTAGGCATATCAGATGCCAGAATGCGGAGTTAAAGTGTAAGCATAATCAGGGTCGAAGTTTCTTGTTCTGCCTGTTGTGTGCGTTATACCCGCTTCGATGTCGTCTTATATAATAGTTGCGAACTCATATGCTCCAGAGGTATCCATGGGAGATGATAGAATACAGAGATACGGTGTGCGGACTGATGTTGTCGAAGTATCTTCACTTGCCTATCAATCTCGTTATACATACAAATGTCCTTCGAAGTCGTCCTATATGGTCCTATAATGCATGCCTACAATAATTGCAGATACTATCGCTATCTGCAATTATTGTAGGCATGCCAGATGCTAGAATGCGAAGTTACTGTGTGAACATAGTCGAAGTCGAAATTTCTTGTTCTCCCTGTTGTGAGCGTTATTTTGATTCAGGAAACACTAGAGGATGTCTACCTGTAAGATGTATAACCGACTTATTATCAAGATTGATATATTCGAAGTTTTGGCGAACACGCCGGATTACCGACTCTTGATTGTTGGAATCGAAGTTTTTGGTGGATATGAAAAAGTATAGTACTCGCATATAATGAGCTGTCATATATACTTCTTGAATGGGCATGTAAGATGCTAGAATGCAAAGTTACAAAGTAAACATAGTCGAAGTCGAAGTTTCTTGTTCTGCCTGTTGTATGCGTTATATACGTTTTGATGTCGTCTCATATGATCGATGCGAACTGATATGCTCCAGAAAAATTCATGTAAGGTGATTGAATACAGAGATACAGTGTGCAGACTGATGTTGTCGAAGTAACTTCACTTGCCTATTGTACTCGTTATATGTTATTCGAAGTCATCTTATATGGTCAGTGCGATCGTATCTACTATAGCTGTAGGCTGTCAGATTCTGGAATGTGAAGTTACAGTGTGAACATATTCGAAGTCAAAGTTTCTTGTTCTGCCTATCGTGTGAGCTATAACCGCTTCGATGTCTTCTTATATGATCGTTGCGAACTTATATGCTCCGGAAGTATCCATGTGAGATGATAGAATACAGAGATACAGTGAGCAGACTGATGTTGTCGAAGTATCTTCTCTTGCCTATAAATGTCGTTATATGTTCTTCACAGTCTTCCTTTATGGTCAGTGCGATCGTATCTGCTATAGCTGTAGGCATGTCAGATGCTAGAATGCAAAGGTACAGTGTAAACATGGTCGAAGTCGAAGTTTCTTGTTCTGCCTGTTGTGTGCGTCATCCTCGCTTCGATGTCGTCTTATAGGATTGTTGCGAAATGATATGCTCCGAAGGTATCCATGTGGGATGATAGGATACAGAGATACAGTGTGCAGACGGATATTGTCGATGTATCTTCACTTGCCTAATGTTCTCGTAATATGTCCTTCGGAGTCATCTTATATGGTCAGTGCGATCGTATCTGCTATAGCTGTAGGCATGTCAGATGCTAGAATGCGAAGTAACAGTATAAACATAGTCGGAGTCGAAGTTTCTTGTTCTGCCTGTTGTGTTTGTCATCCCCGCTTTGATGTCGTCCCATATGATCGTTGCGAACTGATATGCTTCAAAGGTATCCATGTGAGATGATAGAATACAGATATACAGTGTGCAGACTGAAGTTTTAGAAGTATC
This sequence comes from Phaedon cochleariae, assembly GCA_918026855.4. Lineage (NCBI taxonomy): Eukaryota > Metazoa > Arthropoda > Insecta > Coleoptera > Chrysomelidae > Phaedon > Phaedon cochleariae. The sequence continues at coordinate 12,219,384 of OU896722.1, read as the reverse complement.
TTCACTTGCCTATTGTTCTCGTTATGAGTCCTTCGAAGTCGTCTTATATGCTCAGTGCGATCGTATCTGCTATAACTGTAGGCATGTCAGATGCTAGAAGCAAAGTAACAGTGTGAACAGAGTCGAAGTCGGAGATTTTTTTGTTCTGCCTGTTGTGTGCGTCAAACCCTCTTCGATGTCGTCTTTTATGATCGTTGCGAACATAAATGCTCCAGAGGTATCTATGCGATATGATAGAATACAGAAATACAGTGTGCAGACTGATGTTATCGAAGTATCTCCAATTGCCTATCGCTCTCGTTATATGTCCTTCGAAGTCGTCCTATATGGTCAGTGCGATCGTATCTGCTATAACAGTAGGCATAGTCGAAGTCGAAGTTTCTTGTTCTGCCTGTGGTGTGCGTAATACCAGCTTCGATGTCGTCCTATATTATCGTTGCGAACGTATATGCTCCAGAGGTATCTATGTGAGATGATAGAATACAGAGATACAGTGTGCAGTCTGATGTCGGAGGATCTTTACTTGCCTATTGTTCTCGTTATATGTCCTTCGGAGTCGTCTGATATGGTCAGTGCGATCGTATCTGCTATAACTGTAGGCATGTCAGATGCTAGAACGCGAAGTAACAGTGTAAACATAGTCAAAGTCGAAGTTCATTGTCCTGCCTGTTGTGTGCGATATACCCGATTCGATGTCGTCTCATATGATCGTTGCGAACTACCATGCTCCAAAGGTATCCATGTGAGATGATAGAATACAGTGATACAGTGTGCAGACTGATGTTGTCGAAGTATCTTCTCTTGCCTATTGTTCTCGTTATATGTCTTGCGAAGTCGTCTTATATGGTCAGTGCGATCGTATCTGCTATAGCTGTAGGCATGTCAGACGCTAGAATGCGGAGTTACAGTGTGAACATAGTCGGAGTCGAAGTTTCTTGTTCTGCCTGTTGTGTGCATTATACCCGCTTCGATGTCGTCTCATATGATCGTTGCGAACATATATGCCCCAGAGGTATCCATGTGAGATGATAGAATACAGAGAAACAGTGTGCAGACTGATGTTGTCGAAGTATCTCCACTTGCCTATTGTTCTCGTTATATCTCCTTCGAAGTCGTCTTATATGGTCAGTGCGATCGTATCTGCTATAGCTGTAGGCATGTCAGATGCTAGAATGCAAAGGTACAGTGTAAACATATTCGAAGTCGAAGATTCTTGTTCTGCCTGTTGTGTACGTCATCCCCGCTTCGATGTCGTCTTATAGGATTGTTGCGAAATGATATGCTCCAATGGTATCCATGTGGAATGATAGGATACAGAGATACAGTGTGCAGACGGATGTTGTCGATGTATCTTCACTTGCCTAATGTTCTCGTTATATGTCCTTTGGAGTCGTCTTATATGGTCATTGCGATCGTATCTGCTATAACTGTAGGCATGTCAGATGCTAGAAGCAAAGTAACAGTGTGAACAGAGTCGAAGTCGGAGTTTCTTGTTCTGCCTGTTGTGTGCGTTAAACCCTATTCGATGTCGTCTTATATAATCGTTGCGAACATAAATGCTCCAGAGGTATCTATGTGATATGATAGAATACAGAAATACAGTGTGCAGACTGATGTTATCGAAGTATCTCCAATTGCCTATCGTTCTCGTTATATGTCCTTAGAAGTCGTCCTATATGGTCAGTGCGATCGTATCTGCTATAACTGTATGCATGTCAGATGCTAGAACGCAAAGTAACAGTGTGAACATAGTCAAAGTCGAAGTTCATTGTCTTGCCTGTTGTGTGCGATATTCCCGATTCGATGTCGTCTCATATGATCGTTTCGAACTACCATGCTCCAAAGGTATCCATGTGAGATGATAGAATACAGTGATACAGTGTGCAGACTGATGTTGTCCAAGTATCTTCTCTTGCCTATTGTTCTCGTTATATGTCTTGCGAAGTCGTCTTATATGGTCAGTGCGATCGTATCTGCTATAGCTGTAGGCATGTCAGACGCTAGAATGCGGAGTTACAGTGTGAACATAGTCGGAGTCGAAGTTTCTTGTTCTGCCTGTTGTGTGCATTATACCCGCTTCGATGTCGTCTCATATGATCGTTGCGAACATATATGCCCCAGAGGTATCCATGTGAGATGATAGAATACAGAGAAACAGTGTGCAGACTGATGTTGTCGAAGTATCTCCACTTGCCTATTGTTCTCGTTATATCTCCTTCGAAGTCGTCTTATATGGTCAGTGCGATCGTATCTGCTATAGCTGTAGGCATGTCAGATGCTAGAATGCAAAGGTACAGTGTAAACATATTCGAAGTCGAAGTTTCTTGTTCTGCCTGTTGTGTACGTCATCCCCGCTTCGATGTCGTCTTATAGGATTGTTGCGAAATGATATGCTCCAAAGGTATCCATGTGGGATGATAGGATACAGAGATACAGTGTGCGGACGGATGTTGTCGATGTATCTTCACTTGCCTAATGTTCTCGTAATATGTCCTTTGGAGTCGTCTTATATGGTCAGTGCGATCGTATCTGCTATAGCTGTAGGCATGTCAGATGCTAGAATGCGGAGTTACAGTGTAAACATAGTCGGAGTCGAAGTTTCTTGTTCTGCCTGTTGTGTGCGTTATACCCGCTTCGATGTCGTCTCATATGATCGTAGCGAACTGTTATGCTTCAAAGGTATCCATGTGAGATGATAGAATACAGATATACAGTGTGCAGACTGAAGTTTTCGAAGTATATTCACTTGCCTATTGTTCTCGTTATAAGTTCATCAAAGTCCTTCAAAGTTGTCTTTGGTCAGTCGTCTATGGTCAGTGCGATCGTATCTGCTATAACTGTAGGCATGTCAGATGCTAGAATGCAAAGGTACAGTGTAAACATAGTCGAAGTCGAAGTTTCTTGTTCTGCCTGTTGGGTACGTTATCCGCGCTTCGATGTCATCTTATAGGTTCGATGCGAACTGATATGCTTCGAAGGTATCCATGTGAGATGATAGAATACAGAGATAGAGTGTGCAGACTGATGTTTTCGAAGTGAGTGACAAGTGTATGTTTTTCGCCCGAAATTCAATAGAAATCTAGACGATCAACGAAAAAGTCTTCAAGAATTGTTACTCAAAATTGCCTCTTTACTGGGAAAAAAAATTGCAGAAGTAATATTTTTGATGAGATTTTTTCAAGTCCGGATATTCATATTTTCTCAAATATTTCGGGAACGACACAAAACATCGAGAGAACAAATCGAAAAATACTCCAACACCCTTGTCGACTTTCGCAAAGGCTTACCACATGGAGAAAGTCCGAACACCGTATCACGAAAAACAAAAAAATTAGTACGACGTCATGACGCGAAAATATTTCTGAGTTCATTGAAAAAACGAAGTGAGTGACAAGTGTATGTTTTCTGCCCAAAATTCGATAGAAATCAAGACGACCAACAGAAAAGTCTTCATAAATTGTTCCCGATATTCATATTTTCTCAAATATCTCGAGAACGGCACAAAATATCGAAAATCTAAATCGAAATATAACCCAACACCATTGTCGACTTTCGCATAGGCCTACCACATGGAGAAAGTCCGAACACCGTATCACGAAAAACAAAAAAATTAGTACGACGTCATGACGCGGAATAATTCTGAGTTCATTGAAAAAAAGAAGTGAGAGACAAGTGTATGTTTTTCACCCGAAAATCGATAGAAATCAAGAAACCCAACGAAAAAGTCTTTATACATTGGTACTCAAAATTGCCTCTTTACTGAAAGAGAAAAATTGGAAAAGTATTATTTCTGATGATTTTTTTTTGTATCCCGATATTCATATTTTCTCAAATATCTCGAGAACGGCACAAAATATCGAAAATCTGAATCGAAACATACCCCAACACCATTGTCGACTTCCGCATAGGTCTATCACATGGAGAAAGTCCGAACACCGTATCACGAAAAACAAAAAAATTAGTACGACGTCATGACGCGAAATAGTTCTGAGTTCATTGAAAAAAAGAAGTGAGTGACAAGTGTATTTTTTTCACCCGAAAATCGATAGAAATCAAGACGACCAACGAAAAAGTCTCTATACATTGGTACTCAAAATTGCCTCTTTACTGGAAGAGAAAAATTGGAAAAGTATTATTTCTGATGATTTTTTTTAAGTCCCGATATTCATATTTTCTCAAATATCTCGAGAACGGCACAAAATATCGAAAATCTGAATCGAAAAGTACACCATTACTCCTGTCGACTTCCGCAACGACCTACCACATGAAGAAAGTCCGATCATTATATCACGAAAAACAAAAAAAATTGTACGACCTCATGACGCGAAATAATTATAAGTTCATTGAAAAAAAGAGGTGAGTGACAATTGTATGTTTCTTGCCCAAAACTCGATAAAAATCAAGACGATCAACGAAAAATTCTTTATACATTGTTACTCAAAATTGCCTCTTTCCTGGAAAAAAAATTGGAAAAGTAATATTTTTGATGAGATTTTTTCAAGTCCCGATATTCAAATTTCCTCAAATATTTCTAGAAAGGCACAAAACATCGAGAATATGTATCGAGAAATACTCCAACACCCTTGTCGACTTTCGCAAAGGCCTACCACATGAAGAGAGTCCGAACACCGTATCACGAAAAACAAAAGAATTAGTACGACGTCATGACGCGAAATACTTCAAAGTTCATTGACTAAAAAAAGGTGAGTGACAAGTGAATGTTCTTTGCCCAAAATTCGATAGAAATCGAGACGATCAACAAAAAAGTCTCTATACATTGTTTTTCAAAATTGCCTGTTTACTGAAAAAAAAAAATGGAAAAGTAATATTTTTGATGAGATTTTTTCAAGTCCCGATATCCATGTTTCCTCAAATATCTCGAGAAAGGCACAAAACATCGAGAATCTAAATCGAAATATACCCCAACACCCTTGTCGACTTTCGCAAAGGCCTACCACATGGAGAAAGTCCGAACACCGTATCACGAAAAACAAAAAAATTAGTACGACGTCATGACGCGAAATAATTCTGAGTTCATTAAAAAAAAAGTGAGTGGAAAGTGTATGTTTTTCGCCCGAAATTCGATAGAAATCAAGTCGACCAACAAAAAAGTCTCTATACATTGTTACTCAGAATTGCCTCATTACTGGGAGAAAAAAATTGGAAAAGTATTATTTTTGATGAAATATTTTTTCAAGTCCTGATATTCATATTCTCTCAAATATTTCGAGAACGACAATGAATATCGAAAATCTAAATCAAAAAATACCCCAACACCCTTGTCGACTTCCGCAACGGCCTACCACATGGAGAGAGTCCGAACATTGTATCACGAAAAACACAAAAATTAGTACGACGTCATGACGCGAAATAATTCGAAGTTCATTGAATAAGAAAAGGTGGGTGACAAGTGTATATTTCTCGCCCAAAATCGATAGACATCAAGACGACCAACGACAAAGTCTTCTTAAATTGTTACTCAAAATTGCCTCTTCACTGAAAAAAAATCGGAAAAGTATTATTTTTGATGAAATTCTTCAAAGTCCCGATATTCATATTCTCTCAAATATCTCGAGAACGTCACAAAATATCGAAAATCTGAATCGAAAAATACCCCAACACTCTTGTCGACTTCCGCATCAACCTACCACATGGAGAAAGTCCAAACATTATATCACGAAAATCAAAAAAAATTAGTTCGACGTCATGGCGCGAAATAATTCTAAGTTCATTGAATGAAAAAAGGTGAGTGACGAGTGTATGTATTTCTTCCAAAATTTGATGAAAATTAAGACGACCAACGAAAAAGTCTTTTCACATTGTTACTCAAAATTGCCTTCTTACTGGGAGGATAAAATTGGAGAAGTATTATTTTTGATGAAATCTTCTCATGTCCCGATATCCATATTTTTCCTCACATATCTCGAGAACGGCAATATATATTGAAAATCTGAATCAGAGAATACCCCAACGCCTTTGTCGACTTCCGCAAAGGCCTACTACATGGAGAAAGTCCGAACACTGTATCACGAAAAACAAAAAAAATAGTACGACGTCATGACGCGAAATACTTCAAAGTTCATTGAATAAAAAAAGGTGAGTGACGAGTGTATGTTGTTCGCCCAAAATTCGATAGAAATCAAGACGACCAACGAAAAAGTCTTCATGAATTGTAACTCAAAATTGCCTCTTTACTGGAAGAGAAAAATTGGAAAAGTTTTATTTTTGATGAAATTTTTTTCAATCCCGATATCCATATTTTCTCTAATATCTCGAGAACGGCACAAAATATCGAAAATCTTAATCGAAGAATAAACCAACACTCCTGTCGACTTCCGCAACGACCTACCACATGGAGAAAGTCAGAACATTATATCACGAAAAACAAAAATATTTGTACGACGTCATGACGCGGAATAATTCAAAGTCCATTGAAAAAAAAAAAGGTGAGTGACAATTGTATGTTTTTTGCCCAGAATTCGATAGAAATCAAGACGATCAACGAAAAATTCTCTATACATTGTTAATCAAAATTGCCTCTTTACTGAAAAAAAAATTGGAAAAGTAATATTTTTGATGAGATTTTTTCAAGTCCCGATATTCATATTTCCTCAAATATCTCTAAAATAGCACAAAACAACGAGAATATAAATCGAGAAATACTCCAACAACCTTGTCGACTTTCGCGAAGGCCCACCACATGCAGAAAGTCTGAACACCGTATCACGAAAAACAAAAAAATTAGTACGACGTCATGACGCGGAATAATAACGCACACAGCTTGCAGTTACAAGAAACTCCGACTTTGACTATGTTCACACTGCCACTCTGCAGTCCAGCATCTGACATGCATACAGTTGAAGCAGATATGTTCGCAGTGATCATATGAGACGACTTCGGAGGGTATATAGAAAGTACAATAGGCAGATGAGGACACATCGACTTCTTCAGAGTGCACACTCTTTCTCTCTATCCTATCATCTCACATGGATACTATTGAAACATAGGAGTTCGCGATGCCCATATGAGACGACTTCTAAGCGGATATATCGCACACAACTTGCAGAACATAAAACTTCGACTTCGACTATGTTTTACACAGTAACTCTGCAGTCTAGCATCTGACATGCATACAGTTGAAACAGCCACGATTGCAGTGACCTTATAAAACGAATTTGAAGGGATTATAACGGGTACAATGAGCAAATGGAGATACATCGATGTCATCGATATGCACACTATATCTCTCCATCCTATCATCTCACATGGACACTATTGAAGCGAACAAGTTTGCAATGATCATATTAGACGACTCCCACACAGCTTGCAGAACAAGTAACCTCGACTTTGACTATGTTACACTGTATTTCTGCAGTCCAGCATGTGACATGCATACAGTTGAAGCAGATAGGATGGCAATGACCATATAAGACGACTTTGAAAGGTATATAACGAGAGACAAATTCGCATTGATCATATGAGACGACTTTCAAGCGAGTATAACGCTCACGATTTGCAGAACAAGAAACTTCGACTTCGACTATGATTACGACGACTTTGAAGGGTATATAACGAGTACAACAGGCAAATGGGGATACATCGACTTCATCGTGGAGCACACTTTATCTTTCTATCCTATCATCTCACATGGACACTATTGAAACAGACAAGTTCGCATTGACCATATAAGACGACTCCCGAGCGGGTATAACGCGAACAGTTTGCAGAACAAGCAACTTCGACTTTGACTATGATGTTCACACTGTAACTCTGCAGTCTAGCATCTGACATACATAGAGTTGATGCACGAACGATTGCAGTGACCGTATTAAACGACTTTGAAGTGTTTATAACGGGTACAATAGGCATATCAAGATACATCGACGTCATCGTTGTGCACACTATATCTCCCTATCCTATCATCCTACATGGACACTATTGAAGCGGACAAGTTTGCAATCACCATATTGGACGACTTTCAAGCAGGTATAACGCACACAGCTGCAGAACAAGAAACTTTGACTTAGACTATGTTCACACTGTAACTCTGCAGTTTAGCATCTGACGTGCATACAGTTGAATCATATATTATATACCTTGCTGAAGTAACCAATGACTCGCTCTTGCCCATCTTGATACTGCGAAAGGACTCTACCAATGCCGATATTACTGGCATCTGTGTCAAGAATGAATTGTCCTTGTGGGTATCCACCCAAAAATCGGTGTCGTGGTTAAGCGTTCCTTCAGAGCATCAAAGGCGGCCTGGCATTCTGGATTTCAGTGGAAGGGACGTGCTTCCTCGGTGAGACGAGTCAGGGGCTTTGCGATATCCGAAAACATCCGAACGTAACGTCGATAATAAGTGCAGAGCCCAAGAAAGCTCCTGAGTTGATGCTTATCTCTTGGTACTGGCTATTGCTTTACTGCTCGTACCTTCTCAGGGTCACACACCCTGCCTTCCTACGACGTGTCCCAAGTAGTTGACCCGTTTCTGCAGCAGATGGAATTTCTTCAGATTGAGTGTGAGGTTTGCAGCCTGAAGTCTTCTGAAAACTTCCTCTAGGTTAGTCAGATGTTCTTCAAAAGTTTTACCGATCACGATGATGTCATCCAGATAAACCAGGCATGTCTTCCAGGAGAGTCCCTTCAACACATTCTCCATGATTCGTTCGAAGGTGGCCGGAGCAAGGCATTACCTTGAATTGCCATAACCCAGTGCCGATGGTGAAAGCTGTCTTTTCCATATCTGCCGGATCCATTTCCACCTGCCAATATCCACTTTTCAGGTCCAGAGTGTAGAAAAGATTCGATTCCGCCAACTTGTCGAGTGTGTCGTCAATTCGAGGCAAAGGATAACTGTCCTTCTTCGTCACGTTGTTCAATCGGCGATAGTCCACGCAGAAACGAGTGTTTCCATCTTTCTTCTTTACTAGTACCACTGGTGAAGCCCAAGGACTATTGGATGGCTCGATTACCCCGTCTTGTTCCATATCCTGGATGATTTTTTCTGCAATTTCTCTCTTGGCCTGTGGTAATCTCCGGGCTGGTTGACGAATCGATCTGGTATCTCCCGTATCGATTTTGTGACTGACGATATTGGTTCTACCTGTTTTTCCATTGGCAGGTATGAAAATGGATCTATACCTCTGCCGTAACTCGGTTAACTTCTTCTTCTGTCGGTTGTTGAGTGAGTCGCTTGCAGCAGAGGCGAGTTCTTCATACTCGCCGGCCCCATCAGTGGTTGCTGTCACCTGGTGGATTATGGAGGCTGCTGGGACACAGGTTCCAATCTTCGTTCCTTTGCCAATTGTCACACGGTAATTATTTATGTTGATAAATCGAACAGGTACATGGTCGTCTGCTGACAGTAAAGCCTTGTAGACTAAGATTCCACGTCCGACTTCCTCGTCATGGTTCCAGGGTTCCATGATGATGGGATTTCCTTGCTCCAATGTTCCCTCAATCCGCGCAGCTACAATAGTCTCTCTAAAGTCCAGTTGAATTCCTTTGGCACCCATGATGTCCATTCCCAGAATAACATCTTCTTCAATATCTGCCATGATAGCTCGATGTGGAAATTTGACGGTCCCGATCGATATATCCACATCGATTTCCCCATAAACGGTGGCAGCTTCACCCGTAGCAGTTCTCAGACGCCATCTTTCTGACTGAAGAACTGCTGTGCAGGTTCTGTCAGGAAGAGGAGGAAACAGCAGTACACATACTTTGCCATTGTGAGGGCTTGTCAAGACTAAGGTTCCTTACGCTGGGTGAGGAAAAACCAGAAGCCCAGAGATACACAGGGGATCTGAAAGCTAGCCTATGGAGTCTCATAGAGAAGACGGGGCTAGCCGAAGAACTCTAATCGATGTTGAGGGCAGACACAATAGATCTGAAA
>OU896722.1:12161990-12208986 GCA_918026855.4 Phaedon cochleariae | reverse complement strand
TTAGCATTGAAAAGCGTCCCAAAATTTTTGAAATTCTCTTATTTAATAATCTAAATGAATCCTCCAAAAAGTCGATAATCTCCTTATGTCTCAAATTCAGAATAAGACCGGTCTGCACTCTCGACGCGAAGATTGAATTACCATCAATCCAACGAATATAGGGCTTCAGGCCGTAGCCAACATGTCCTCTATTCATCGTTTTGATGAAAAATCTCATCCGTTTCAGTTCCCCGATCTTAGTCTGAATTTTACGCTTCATACCAATCGAAAAAGTATTTCTTCTCAATGCTAAAATACATTTCCGTATGTGTGAACGGATTGATTTCAATACAGAAAGTGCCAATGGTTTAGAATAATTTTTCTTAATTAATAAAAGAGTTTCGTCAACTTTGGTCAAGGTTTAATTGATGCTCTCCATTGTTATATTGATGATATTTTACCCAAATAAAAAAATGTAGCTTACTTTAATTCTCCAAAATCACGAACGAAGCTGCTTGATTGGCCTTTCCAGTCTCCACCTTTCCTCTGAATACCAAGGAATATTTCCCGCTACCGAAATATCCAATGTGGGGGAAATAGGTCTTAGTTACACGACTGGGCAGGAACACAACAGAGTCCTCCAACTCAATCAGAACAGATTTACCAAATTTTGTGGTGACCACTTTCGCTGTCTTGATTGGTTGGGGTTGCCCGAGCAGGAGATCCACCAACTTCACGCTTGGTTTCTGCTGTTTTGGAGTTATCAGAGAAGCCGCGTTGATTTGAGTAAGATCCATCTGGTGGGAAGAAAAAGGACAAAAAACATCAGCAGTCCAACAAAGTCATGATGAGCTTGATACTGGGATGGATTATTTTCGATAAAACTTGCAATAGAATCAATCTGCGATTGATCATTGACACTTTCATTGAATTGTCTCTCGAAAAAACTTGGAATGAAAGAGGTTGATGCGGAATGAGCACTAGGTTGTATCATTTTCAAAATAAAATGAAAGGGGCCGATAATATAAAATTCGGGAAAGGAATGGGCACTGAATGAATAATTTGTAATGGAACTTAAAATAAAACTAAGAAACTCAAAATGAAATAAAAAAGTCAGATAATATAGGATTGAGAATATAAATGAGCACTTTGATGAAAAAGAGGTACTTACTATTAGAGCTATTGATGCACAAACACACACACTGTATTATATGAAGAAGTTGGTCAAGATAGTAGACGTTGACAAGTGTAGACTCGAGTGTGAATGATGTTGCGCTGCTTCGTCGCTTTTATACGCTGGCGGAGAAACCACGTGAATTGCTGATTAGCGATGTGGATATTCTGGAAAAACCCATCTAAAAAGACTGCTGAAAGCAATAATTTCTTGCGTCATTCTGATCACGTATTTTGTTCATGCGACTAGTTGGGTTTTTTATAGTTTTGATAACCTCCAACCTTATCTGTTATGCTGCTGATTGTGAAATTGTTGGGTTTTTGTAGTTTCGATAACCTCCATCCTTATCTGTTGTTATGCTGCTGATTGTGAAATTGTTGGGTTTTTTGTAGTTTCGATAACCTCTATCCTTATCTGTTATGCTGTTGATTGTGAAATTTGCTGTCGTTGCACCCGCGTAGAGATATCGAAGTTTCTTATTTCTGGAACGCATCTCTCGCTTCGCTCTACCTCGATAGATCCGTTGCAAAGATAAGCGCGCTAGCGATGGATATTATTTTCCACTCGAAGTTTCTTATCTCTGGAACGCATCTCTCGCTTTGCTTCACATCGATAGATCCGTTTCAAAGATAAGCGCGCGCCAGCTATGGATATCCCGTTTGAATAGCATTAAAATAATTGACATATTACGGAGGTCGGAATACCACATTCCATATATACGCTGCCTCATAATGCAAAGGTCCCTGGTTCAATTCCCCAGCGGTGACAGCTTTTTTTAATTTATTCATTCACGATGGCGACGTGACGATGTATGAATAATTTGAATTTCGCGCCGGTTTTTAGTGGGCGTGACCTCCAATTAAATGCTGGTCTCTGAATGGCTTGAGCTGGTAGCCCTGTAGCCCCTCTACTTAGCTACGATCATCTCGTCAAACGTCTTGACATGCGATATGGCAATAAACATCTGCAGCAAGTGCTTCAATCACAAATGAAGAACCGTCGACAGAGAGCCAATGAGAGTCTCCAAGAATTCGAAGTGGATGTAGCCCGATTGGTCCACTGTGCCTATCCGTCAGCCCCAGAATCCCTTATGGAATGTCTAGCTGTTCAAACGTTCGTGGATGGATTGCGAGATATCGAAATGCAGAAAGCAGTTCGCTTGACTCGACCAAAAGATCTCACCAGTGCTCTGGCAGCTGCGCTTGAGATCGAAGCCGCAGCAGAAGCTTTCCGAGGATCAGCGAGAGTCCGAGCAATGAACGACAGGGGAAACATAGCGGAAAATACCAGGCAAGATCCTACTGAAGCCTTAATCAACGCCATCCAGGGCCTATGGGATAAGAAGAGAAGACCGGTACGTTGTTGGAATTGTGGGGAGTTGGGCCACCTCCAGAGAGCTTGTAAACGTGCGAGACAGGCTGCTGAGAAAGGATCATCTTCCACGCAGCCGCAGGAAAACTAATGCGGGTCGACTTCGAGGGGGCAGCTTCGACCCGTCATTCTCAAGACCCTCTCATCTTTGTGGCATCCCTACGGCGTGATAACAGCAGCATCTACGTAGATGGACAGATCGACGGAAAAAAATGCGCTTTGTTGGTGGATACTGGTGCATCGAAGACGATCCTGCGACGTGGACTTCTGACGTCTTCCAGGAAGCAACTTGTGAACTCAAGATGGCGTCTGAGAACTGCTACGGGTGAAGCTGCCACCGTTTATGGGGAAATCGATGTGATTATATCGATCGGGACCGTCAAATTTCCACATCGAGCTATCATGGCAGATATTGAAGAAGATGTTATTCTGCGAATGGACAACATGGGTGCCAATGAAATTCAACTGGACTTCAGAGAGACTATTGTAGCAGCGCGGATTGAGGGAACATTGGAGCAAGGAAGTCCCATCATCATGGAACTCTGGAACCATGACGAGGAAGTCGGACGTGGAATCTTAGTCGGCAAGGCTTTACTGTCAGCAGACGACCATGTACCTGTTCGATTTATCAACATAAATAATTACCGTGTGACAATTGGCAAAGGAACGAAGATTGGAACCTGTGTCCCAGCAGCCTCCATAATCCACCAGGTGACAGCAACCACTGATGGGGCCGGCGAGTATGAAGAACTCGTCTCTGCTGCAAGCGACTCACTCAACAACCGACAGAAGAAGAAGTTAACCGAGTTACGGCAGAGGTATAGATCCATTTTCATACCTGCCAATGGAAAAACAGGTAGAACCAATATCGTCAGTCACAAAATCGATACGGGAGATACCAGACCGATTCGTCAACCAGCCCGGAGATTACCACAGGCCAAGAGAGAAATCGCAGAAAAAATCATCCAGGATATGGAACAAGACGGGGTTATCGAGCCATCCAATAGTCCTTGGGCTTCACCAGTGGTACTAGTGAAGAAGAAAGATGGAAACACTCGTTTCTGCGTGAACTATCGCCGATTGAACAACGTGACGAAGAAGGACAGTTATCCTTTGCCTCGAATTGACGACACACTCGACAAGTTGGCGGAATCGAATCTTTCCTACACTCTGGACCTGAAAAGTGGATATTGGCAGGTGGAAATGGATCCGGCAGATATGGAAAAGACAGCTTTCACCATCGGCACTGGGTTATGGCAATTCAAGGTAATGCCTTGCTCCGGCCACCTTCGAACGAATCATGGAGAATGTGTTGAAGAGACTCTCCTGGAAGACATGCCTGGTTCATCTGGATGACATCATCGTGATCGGTAAAACTTTTGAAGAACATCTGACTAACCTAGAGGAAGTTTTCAGAAGACTTCAGGCTGCAAACCTCACACTCAATCTGAAGAAATTCCATCTGCTGCAGAAACAAGTCAACTACTTGGGACACGTCGTAGGAAGGCAGGGTGTGGAAGTCGACCCTGAGAAGGTACGAGCAGTAAAGCAATAGCCAGTACCAAGAGATAAGCATCAACTCAGGAGCTTTTTTGGGCTCTGCACTTATTATCGACGTTACGTTCGGATGTTTTCGGATATCGCAAAGCCTCTGACTCGTCTCACCGAGGAAGCACGTCCCTTCCACTGGGATCCAGAATGCCAGGCCGCCTTTGATGCTCTGAAGGAACGCTTAACCACGACACCGATTCTTGGGTATCCACTTCCACAAGGACAATTCATTCTTGACACAGATGCCAGTAATATCGGCATTGGTGGAGTCCTTTCGCAGTATCAAAATGGGCAAGAGCAAGTCATCGGTAACTTCAGCAAGGTATATAGTATATGATTCAACTGCAGAGTTACAGTGTGAACATAGTCTAAGTCGAAGTTTCTTGTTCTGCAGCTGTGTGCGTTATACCTGCTTGGAAGTCGTCTAATATGGTGATTGCAAACTTGTCCGCTTCAATAGTGTCCATGTAGGATGATAGGATAGGGAGATATAGTGTGCACAACGATGACGTCGATGTATCTTGATATGCCTATTGTACCCGTCATAAACACTTCAAAGTCGTTTAATACGGTCACTGCAATCGTTCGTGCATCAACTCTATGTATGTCAGATGCTAGACTGCAGAGTTACAGTGTGAACATCATAGTCAAAGTCGAAGATTCTTGTTCTGCAAACTGTTTGCGTTATACCCGCTCGGGAGTCGCCTTATATGGTCAATGCGAACTTGTCTGTTTCAATAGTGTCCATGTGAAATGATAGGATAGAAAGATAAAGTGTGCTCGACGATGAAGTCGATGTATCCCCATTTGCCTGTTTTACTCGTTATATACCCTTGAAAGTCGTCGTAATCATAGTCGAAGTCGAAGTTTCTTGTTCTGCAAATCGTGAGCGTTATACTCGCTTGAAAGTCGTCTCATATGATCAATGCAAATTTGTCTCTCGTTATATACCTTTCAAAGTCGTCTTATATGGTCATTGCCATCCTATCTGCTTCAACTGTATGCATGTCACATGCTGGACTGCAGAGTTACAGTGTAACATAGTCAAAGTCGAGGTTACTTGTTCTGCAAGCTGTGTGGAAGTCGTCTAATATGGTCATTGCAAACTTGTTCGCCTCAATAGTGTCCTTGTGAGATGATAGGATGGAGAGATATAGTGTGCACATCGATGACATCGATGTATCTCCATTTGCTCATTGTACCCGTTATAATCCCTTCAAAGTCATTTTATACGGTCACTGCAATCGTGGCTGTTTCAACTGTATGCATGTCAGATGCTAGACTGCAGAGTTTCTGTGTAAACAGTCGCAGTCGGAGTTTCTTGTTCTGCAAGTTGTATGCGTTATACCTGCTTAGAAGTCGTCTCATATGGGCATTGCGAACTCGTTCGCCTCAATAGTATCCAGGTGAGATGATAGGATAGGGAGATAGAGTATGCACACCGATGAAGTCGATGTAACTTCATTTGCCTTTTGAACTCGTTATATACCCTCCAGAGTCGTCTAATACGTCACTGCCATCGTATCTGTTTCACCTGTATGCATGTCAGATGCTTGACGGCAGAGTTACAGTGTAAACATAGTCGAAGTCGAAGTTTCTTCTTCTGCAAGCTGTGTGCTTGAGAGTCGTCTTATATGATCAATGCGAACTTTTCTGCTCCGATAGTGTCCATGTGAGATGATAGGATATAGATATATAGTGTGTACGACGATGAAGTCGTTGTATCCCCATTTGCCTATTGTAACTGTATGCATGTCAGATGCTAGATAGCAGAGTCACAGTGAAAACATAGTCGAAGTCGAAGTTTCTTGTTCTACAAGATGTGTGCGATATACCCGCTTAGAAATCGTCTTATATGGTCACTGCAATCGTATCTGCTTCAACTGTATGCATGTTAGATGCTAGACCGCAGAGTTACAGTGTGAACAGAGTCGACATCGAAGTTTCTTGTTGTGCAAGTTGTCTGCGTTATATCCGCTCGGAAGTTGTGTCCTATTGGCATTGCGAACTCGTCTGCTTCGATATTATCCAAGTGAGATGATAGGATAGAGAGATAGAGTTTGCACACCGATGAAGTCGATGTATCTTCATCTGCCAATTGTACTCGCTATATACCCTCCAAAGTCGTCTTTTATGGTCAATGCGATCATATCTGCTTCAACTGTATGCATGTCAGATGCGAGTAATAGTCGAAGTCGATGTTTCTTGTTCTGCGAGCTGTGTGAGATATACTCGCTTGGGAGTCGTCTCATGAGATCAATGCGAACTTGGCTGCTTCAATAGTAGCCATGTGAGATGATAGGATAGAGAGATATAGTGTGCAAACCGATGAAGTCGATGTATCTTCATTTGCCTCTTGTTCTCGTTATATACTCTTCAAAATCGTCTTATACGGTCACTGCCATCGTATCTGCTTCAACTGTATGCATGTCAGATTCTAGACTGCAGTTACAGTGTAAACATAGTCAAAGTCGAAGTTCCTTGTTCTGCAAGCTATGTGCGTAATACCCGCCTAAAACTCGTCTCATATGGTCACTGCAATCGTATCTGCTTCAACTGTATGCATGACGATGAAGTCGTTGTATCCCTATTTGCCTATTGTACTCGTCATATACCCTTCGAAGTCGTCTTATACGGTCACTACGTATCTACTTAAACTGTATGCATGTCAGATGCTGGACTGCAGAGTTACAGTGTGAGCATAGTCAAAGTCGGTGTTTCTTATTTTGCAAGCTGTGTGCGATATACTTGCTTTAAAGTCGTCCTATATGGTCAATGCGAACTTGTCTGCTTCAATAGTGTCAATGTAAAATGATAAGATAGGGAGATATAGTGTGCACAACGATGAAGTCGATGTATCTTCATATGCCTATCGTACTCGTTATATACCCTTCAAAGTCGTCTTATACGGTCACTGCAATCGTATCTGCTTCAATTGTATGCATGTCAGAAGCAGAGTAATGTGTACACATAAGTCGTAGTCGGAGTTTCTTGTTCTGCAAGTTGTGTGCGTTATACCCGCTTGAAAGTCGTCTCATATGGGCATTGCGAACTCGTTCGCTTCAATAGTATCCATGTGAGATGATAGGATAGAGATATAGAGTGTGCACACCGATGAAGTCGATGTTACTTCATTTGCCTATTGAACTCGTTATATACCATTCAGTCGTCTTAAACGGTCACTGCCATCGTATCTGTTTCAACTGTATGCATGTCAGATGCTTGACGGCAGAGTTACAGTGTAAAAATAGTCGAAGTCGAAGTTTCTTGTTGTGCAAGTTGTGTGCGTTATTCCCGCTCGGAAGTCGTCTCATATGGGCATCTGGAACTCGTCTACTTCAATAGTATCAATGTTGGTTGATAGGAAAGAGATATAGAGTGTGCATACCGATGAAGTCGATGTATCTTTATCTGCCTATTGTACTTGTTATATACCCTTCAAAGTCGTCTTATATGGTCTCTACGATCATATCTGCTTGAACTGTATGCATGTCAGATGCTAGACTGCAGAGTGACAGTGTTAACATAGTCGACATCGAAGTTTCTTGTTCTGCAAGCAGTGTGCGTTATACCTGCTTGGGAGTCGTCTTGTATGGTCATTGCAAACTTGTATGCTTCGATAGTGTCCATGTGAGATGATAGGATAGTGAGATATAGTGTGCTTAACGATGAAGTCGATGTATCTTTATTTGCCTATTGTACTCGTTATATACCCTTCAAATTCATCTTGTACGGTCGCTGCGATCGTATCTGCTTCAACTGTATGCATGTCAGATGCTAGACTGCAGAGTTACAGTGTAAACATAGTCGAAGTCGAAGTTTTTTGTTCTGCAAACTGTATACGTTATACCCGCTTGGAAGTCGTCTTATATGGTCAATGCAATCTTGTCTGCTTCAATAGTGTCACTGAAGATGATAGGAAAGAGAGATATAGTGTGCAAAACGATGATGTCGATGTATCTTCGTTTGCCTATTGTACTCGTTATATACCCTTCAAAGTCGTCTTATACGCACTGCAATGGTATCTGCTTCAACTGTATGCATGTTAGATGCTAGACGGCAGAGTTACAGTTCAAACATTGTCGAAGTTTCTTGTTCTGCGAGCTGTGTGCGATATACCTGCTCAGGACTCATCTCATATGGTCACTGCAATCGTATCTGCTCCAACTGTATGCATGTTAGATGGAAGACGACAGAGTTACAGTGTGAACAAAATCGAAGTCAATGTTTTTTGTTGTTCAAACTGTATGCGTGATACCCACTTGGGAGTCGTCTTATATGGTCAATGCAGACTTGCCTTCTTCAATAGTGTCGATGTGAGATGATAGGATAGAGAGATATAGTGTGCGAAACGATGAAGTCGATGTTTCTTCGTTTGCCTATTGTACTCGTTATATACCCTTCAAAGTCGTCTTATACGGTCACTGCAATGGTGTCTGCATCAACTGTATGCATGTTAGATGCTAGACGGCAGAGTTACAGTGCAAACAAAGTCGATGTCGAAGGTTGTGCAAGTTGGGTGCGTTATATCCGCTTGAAAGTCATCCTATATGGGCATTGCGAACTCGTCTGCTTCAATAGTATCCATCTGAGATGTAAGGATAGAGATATAGAGTGTGCACACCGATGAAGTCGATGTATCTTCATCTGCCGATTGAGGTCTATAAAAATAACAAGTTTTTATCGTTCAAGTTTGAACTCCTTGATTAGGTGGAAGTGTTGAAAAGGAACATTCTCAGATATAAACTGGGCGTCAATTGAAACGTTAATAGTGAAATTTGGCATCAAGTTTGACTTCTCGTAATTTCTAAAATATTGAACGAATTTTGAATTGCCGCCCAGAAAGTCGTCTTATATGGTCACTGCGATTATATCTGCTCCAAATGTATGCATGTCAGATGCTAGACTGCAGAGTAACAATGTAAACATAGTCGAAGTCGATGTTTCTTGTTCTGCAAGCTGTGTGCGTTATACCTGCTTGGAAGTCGTCTAATATGGTCAATGCGAACTTGTCTGCTCCAAAAGTGTCCGTGTGAGATGATAGGATACATAGAGAGTTATAATGTGTACGACGATGAAGTCTATGTATCCCCATTTGCCTGTTGTACTCGCACTATACCCTTCATAGTCGTCTCATATGGTCACTGCAATCGTATCTGCATCAACTGCATGCATGTCAGATTCAAGACTGCAGAGTTACAGTGTTAACAGCTGTCTGCGTTATACCCGCTTGAGAGTCGTCTTCAATAGTGTCCTTGTGAGATGATAGGATAGCGAGATATAGTGTGCACAACGATGAAGTCGATGTATCTTCATTTGCCTATTGTACTCGTTATATACCCTTCAAAGTGGTCTTATACGGTCACTGCAATCGTATTAGCTTCAACTGTATGCATGTCAGATGCTGGACTGTAGAGTTACAGTGTAAACATAGTCGAAGTCGAAGTTTCTCGTTCTGCGAGCTGTGTGCGATATACTCGCTTAGGAGTCGTCTCATATGGTCAATGCGAACTTGGCTGCTTCAATAGTGTCCATGTAAGATGATAGTATAGAGAGATATAGTGTGCGAAACGATGAAGACGATGTATCTTCATTTGCCTCTTGTTCTCCTTATATACTCTACAAAATCGTCTTATACGGTCACTGCCATCGTATCTGCTTCAACTGAATGCATGTCAGATACTAGACTGCAGAGTCACAGTGTAAACATAGTCAAAGTCGAAGTTTCATGTTCTGCAAGCTGTGTACGTTATACCCGCCTAGAACTCGTCTCATATGGTCACTGCGATCGTATCTGCTTCAACTGTATGCATGTTAGATGCTAGACGGCAGAGTTACAGTGTGAACAAAGTCGAAGTCGAAGTCTCTTGTTGTGCAAGTTGTGTGCGTTATACCCGCTTGGAAGTCGTCTCATATGGACATTGCGAACTCGTCTGCTTCGATAGTAACCATGTGAGATGATAGGTAGAGCGATAGAGAGTGCACTTCGATGAAGTCGATGTATCTTCATCTGCCTATTGTACTTGCTATATAACCTATAAAGTTGTCTTATATTGTCACTGCGATCATATCTGCTTCAACTGTATGCATGCCAGATGCTAGACTGAAGAGTTACAATGTTAACATAGTCGAAGTCGATGTTTCTTGTTCTGCAAGCTGTGTGCGTTATACTTGCTTGGGAGTTGTCTTTCATGGTCAATGTGAACTCGTCTGCTTCGATAGTGTCAATGTGGGATGAAAGGATGATGAGATATAGTGTGCACAACGATGAAGTCGATATAACCCCATTTGCCTGTTGTACTCGCCATATACCCTCCAAAATCGTCTTATATGGTCACTGCGATCATATCTGCTTCAACTGTATGCATGTCAGATGCTTGACGGCAGAGTTACAGTGTAAACATAGTCAAGTCTCTGATATGGGCATCAGGAACTCGTCTGCTTCAATAGTATCCATGTGAGTTGATAGGATAGAGATAAAGAGTGTGCACACCGATGAAGTCGATGTATCTCCATCTGCCTATTGAACTTGATATATACCTTTCGAAGTCGTCTTATATTGTCACTACGATCATATCTGCTTCAACTGTATGCATGTCAGATGCTAGACTGCAGAGTGACAGTGTAAACATAGTCGACGTCGAAGTTTCTTGTCCTGCAAGCTGTGTGCGTTATACCTGCTTGAAAGGAGTCTTATATGGTCAATGCGAACAAGGCTGCTTCAATAGTGTCCATGTGAGATGATAGGAAAGAGAAATATAGTGTGCACGACGATGAAGTCGATATATCTTCATTTGCCTATTGTTCTCGTTATATACCCTTCAAAGTCGTTCTAAATTATCACTGCGATCATATCTGCATCAACTGTATGCATGTCAGATGCTTGACTGGAGAGTTACAATGTAAACATAGTCGAAGTCGATATTTCTTGTTCTGCAAGCTGTGTGCGATATACCCGCTTGGAAGTCGTCTTCTATGGTCAATGCGAACTTGTCTGCTTCAATAGTGTCCTTGTGAGATGATAGAATAGAGAGATATAGTGTGTACGACGATGAAGTCGATGAATCCCCATTTGCCTGTTGTACTCGCTATATACCCTCCAGAGTCGTCTTATATGGTCACTGCAATCGTATCTGCATCAAATGTATGCATGTCAGATTCAAGACTGCAGAATTACAGTGTGAACATAGTCAAAGTCGAAGTTTCTTGTTCTGCAAGCTGTGTACGTCATACCCGCTTGGAAGTCGTCTTATATGGTCAATGCAATCTTGTCTGCTTCAATAGTGTCCATGTGAGATGATAGGATAAAGAAATAGAGTGTGCACTCCGCTGAAGTCGATGTATATTCATCTGCCTATAGTACTTGCTATATACCCTCCGAAGTCATCTTATATGGACACTGCGAACAAATCTGCTTCAACTGTATGCATGTCAGATGCTAGACTGCAGAGTTACAATGTAAACATAGTCGAAGTCGATGTTTCTTGTTCTGCAAGGTGTGTGCGTTATACCCGCTTGGAAGTCGTCTACTATGGTCAATGCGAACTTGTCTGCTTCGATAGTGTCCATGTGATGATAGGATAAAGAGATATAGTGTGTACGACGATGAAGTCGATGTTTCCCCCATTTGCCTGTTGTACTCGCTATATACCCTCCAGAGTCGTCTAATATGTTCACTGCAATCGAATCTGCATCAACTGTATGCATGTCAGATTCAAGACTGCAGAATTACAGTGTAAACATAGTCGAAGTCGAAGTTTCTTGTTCTGCAAATCGTTTGCGTTATACTCGCTTGGAAGTCGTCATATATGGTTAATGCAAAGTTGTCAGCTTCAATAGTGTCTATGTGAGATGTTAAGATAGGGAGATTTAGTGTGCACAACGATGAAGTCGATGTATCTTCATTTGATTTTTGTACTCGTTATATACCCTTCAATGTCATCTTTTACGGTCACTGCAATCGTATATACTTCAACTGTATGCATGTCAGATGCTAGACTGCAGAGTGACAGTGTTAACATAGTCGAAGTCGAAGTTTCTTGTTCTGCAAGCTGTTTGCGTTATACCCGCTTGGGAGTAGTCTTATATGGTCGATGTGAACTTGTCTGCTCAATAGTGTCCATGTGGGATGATAGGATAGAGAGATATAGTGTGCACAACGATGAAGTCGATATTTCCCCATTTGAATGTTGTTCTCGCTATATACCCTCCAAAGTCGTCTTATATGGTCACTGCAGTCGTATATACTTCAACTGTATGCATGCCAGATGTAATACTGCAGAGTTACAGTGTAAACATAGTCGAAGTCGAGGTTTCTTGTTTTTCAAGCTGTGTGCGAAATACCTGTTTGGGAGTCGTTTTATATGGTCATTGCGAACTTGTCTGCTTCAATAGTGTCCATGTAAGATGATGGGATAGAAAGATATAGTGTGCACAACGATGAAGTCGATGTATCTTCATTTGCCTATCGTACCCGTTATAATCACTTCGAAGTCGTCCTTTACGGTCACTGCAATCTCTTCTGCATCAACTGTATGCATGTCAGATGCTGGACTGCAGAGTTACAGTGTGAACATAGTCGAAGTCAAAGTTTCTTGTACTCCCTGTTGTATTCGTTATACCCGTTTTGATGTCGTCTCATATGATCTTCGCGAACTGATATGCTCCAGAGGTATCCATGTGAGATGATAGAATACAGAGAAACAGGGTGCAGACTGATGTCGAAGTATCTTAACTTACCTATTGTTCTCGTTATAAGTCCTTCAAAGTCGTCTTATATGGTAAGTGCGATCGTCAGATGCCAGAATGCTAAGTTACAGAGTAAACATAGTCGAAGTCAAAGTTTCTTGTTCTGCCTGTTGTGTGCGTTATACCCGATTCGATGTCAACTCATATGATCGTTGCGAACTACCATGCTCCAAAGGTATACATGTGAGATGATAGAATACAGAGATACAGTGTGCAGACTGATGTTGTCGATCTATCTCCACTTGTCTATCGTTCTTGTTATATGTCCTTCGAAGTCGTCTTATTTGGTCAGTGCGATCGTATCTGCTATAGCTTCAGGCATGTCAGATGCTGGAAAGCTTAGTTACAGTGTGAACATAGTCGGAGTCGAAGATTCTTGTTCTGCCTGTTGTGTACGTTATACCCGCTCCGATGTCGTCTTATATGATCGTTGCGAACATATATGCTACGGAGGTATCTATACTTCAACATGATCTAAGCAATCTACTCAGGGAATTACAAAATTCTAAGAAGGTACTAGCTATTCCAATCAATGAAATCTCTAAATATTACCAACTCCCAATATGTGACTGTTTATTCACTGAGGAAAACATCATCATCCACATTCGCATACCTATAACTCAAGTCTCTCATCACCCCTTTTGCGTGGCAAAACCAAACTTGCAGAATTATTCATGATACGGTTTTTTTGGCAATCTCTAATTTGAAAGATTCGGTACAATTGAGACAAATATCTGGTACAGGCCTTCAGCACTGTAAACCATATCACGACAAACTTTGTTATTTACCTCGCTTTTCAACTGATTCCACTCAGGGACCAGCCTGCGCTAAAAAATTATTCACAGGAGCGACAGTAGAAGACATTAATCACCACTGTCCATTGAGTTGCCAAAAATCTTCAACAACCGTTATTTCTGAAATCGAAGATAAAACCTACATAATAACCCACCCTTAAAAACCCACAAATATCCAATGCCCTAACTCATTCACCAAATTCCCTGAAGTAGCTTATGATACCCCTGGTGCAATAAAAGTAACTATCCCTTGTGATTGTGAATTGTCTATGAATGATGAGGAGATAATCCCCAAAAGATACCCATGTAATCAAGATTCCCCTCACACAACCACTATTTCCCACATAATCCCTGCTGCATGGTAAAACCTGGAATCCTTCATCATTAATCCAAATTTAAAATCGAATGTGCCAACTTTCAGTTACATCACAGAATGTCTGAACACTAATTGGACTTGCTGAAATTCTAGAAATGATTGAAGATAAAACTACTTGGTCCTACTCCGATACGTACGGTATGCATGGTGATTCCATCTTCATTTTTGGAATTCAATCTTGTAAATTTGTGTGGTATATATCCTGTTCCGAAATCACCCAAACCTGGCACTTCTTCCAATGGCAGCACAAGTACAAGCCGGCAGTGAGAGTAAAACTCACCACGACGTCTCATTCTCCCTCCTGTGTACGGCCTTCCCACTCTTCTTCTTATACCTCTGCTACAGACTGAGTTCCAATTTCTCATTTTTCTGCAAAAAAACCTGAAACAAATACAGATACCCCTGTACCAGCAGAAAGAACAAGATTCCAAAGAAATAAGTATATTCTAGAGCTGGATGAAAACCCCCTATCATTGACTGAAGGAAGAAGCATGTCATGCACTTTGCATGGATATGATGACTCTGACGCAAGAACAACTCAGTTTTAAGAGATAGAAATATTATCTATCAAGTCTAATTTACTGAATAATTTGAATAAAAAATATATATATAGTCATAATTAAAAATACTGAGTCCTACTGAATAAAAAAGCAAGCAGCTATGAGTAAATTTGGAAATAAAACATTTTAATTCAATATGTTCAAACGTTTCAAGTATAAAGAATAGTGGAGTATCACTCCCCAAATATTGAACATATTGCGAATATGGACATGACACACCCACACTACCACCTAACTATTCCTGTATGCGTACCTATACTTTTTGTCAATATAGTTTGTTTTATGTATATGTATTGTTATGTCCAAGACAAGATCTCAATTTTTCATGTAATTGGTTTAATATTTATATGTACTTGGAAATAGAATCTCGGGAAAAATACTGAATATGCGAATTACTAGAAAGTTGTATGTGATGAAGTAAGATTTATTATGGAGAATTATGTTGAAATATGATACGCTTATGACAAATGATAATGCAAGATAAGAGGGACGCCTCGACGATGAATAACAACGATAGTTGCAAATCAGCTGTCAGCCATGGTGTATGAATGAGTATAAAGATGTTGTTTTGTTATTGTCACGTAGTAAATGTGATGCGTGATGAAAGAGAGATATAATGACGTGAAGGCACTCGAAAGTGCAAATTGATGTATTCGTTTCAAAGTGAGACGATAGAAGTATGAAATGATATGTTTTTCTCGCGATATGAAGAGAAATAGGGACAAAGCAAATTGTCAGATTAGAAGAAATAATGGTAGATACAAAGTTAATGATATTCAGGATGTACGAGATGAAGTTTCCACAAAATACCTAGATATTCATCATATGTAATTCAATGCTCGTCGTTAGGTATTAGCCAGGAGTGTAGTTGCTTCATGATAAATATCAGATAGGAAGATTTGTTTTTTTTTCGGTGACAAACCATTTATAATATTAGTAAACAAAAAATTGGTAACATTGAGATAACATAGGAATGAGAATTAATAGAATGAATGAAACATCAAGATGAAAATTCAATAATACGGGTGTGTCATTCCTATTCCAAATCAAGAAATAATCTCTTTTCTAAAATTTGAACAGAAATTGTTGGGCAACACAAACAATTTCATACAGAGTGGAAAAGAGATTCTTCATAAAGGTAGTAGCAGTAGGTACACCTTGATTTTACTGTACTGAGACCTATCTTTTTGATGAACCCAAGATGAGCAACAGGAAAATCATGAGAAAATAATTTTGTTTGAACTAATTCAGGAAGTTTTTAGAGATCATTACTCGAGAAAGTTACGTCGGTAATATCCAATGATTTTATGACTAATTAGGTAGTTTTTTATGTATTCTTTTGTATGAACTTACTGCCGATATTTTTTCTCTCTTGTTACATGTGAAACGAAGAACCACACTTGATGGCACCACTCAGATTCAGCCCAAGAAGTCGACCTGAACCACAAACAGTCATAGGTCCATATACCACGTCATAGGTGTTTTGGTCCATGAGAAGTTCCATCGTTCCTGGAGTCATCTGGTAGATGGAATTTGAACGGTAGAAAGCCCTGGAAAATTGGAAGATGCAGTTATCACGGAATGAATAAGCCGAGTCGATATATCG
The DNA here is from genome assembly GCA_918026855.4 of Phaedon cochleariae. NCBI lineage: Eukaryota > Metazoa > Arthropoda > Insecta > Coleoptera > Chrysomelidae > Phaedon > Phaedon cochleariae. Next base: position 12,192,827 of record OU896722.1, on the reverse strand, counting down.
CAACTATAGGATGCATTGCCCAAACAACTTACTTTGTATCCCGCCTGATGTGCCCCGAAATGGTAGAAACGCTGCCCCGTGAAGAGCTGCCCAATTCGCACGACGATATGCTTTTCCGACGCTACGGGAGCCCAAAAGGCAGCCAAAATCCACGAAACCTAGACGAAATTTCCACGAGGTTGAGATGGAAAGGTGCAGAATAGACAAAACCTACCAGAGCCCCGACTACAGGAAGTCAATACAGTAACCAAAATAATGTCTATATTCCCAAGCAATTAAGTTCGCACTACTACTCACTATACGAAAATCACGCCGATTATAAGTGTAGATAGTACCGAACTACCAAAATCATTGCGAAAACGAAGCACTAGTAGCAATGAACGACAAACTACTTATTCAGCAATTTCCGTTATCTGCATATGAAGAGACAGAGATACTCTCCTAAATATCTTCTCGATTTTTCTCCAGAGACGATAGAGCGCAGCATCCAAAGAACGCAGCAATTGCAGTCTATGAGCTGAACCGTACACTGCCATAGAAAACGTCTCATCAGAGAGCTAGTGTCCCCTCCCAGGCGAGATTGGACGCCATCAGACCATCTCACAGATCTCTCGTGCATCAATCCTACCATGTTATGATCTCAATGTTATGGATGTATCAAGTTACAAGTGGAACAGAACATCGCTGACCTACATTACGAACATATGGAAAATGGAACTGCAACCTCAGATGACTGGAAGGACAGAATTCAGTGTCAACAAACAATTAAAGTGCAGTGCCGGACCAAGTAATATTTAGTGTGTTTCTCTTCGAAAATCTCACATGCGCGGTGAAAAATTAGAAGACATTATCAATAGACAGTAGACAGTTCGACAAGGTTTTTGTACTTTATATATTTTTTTTCGATTTCATTGACTTTCACATTCACGAAAGGAGTATTTTTTCTCCACATGCAGTTCTTTCAAATAAGCAATACTTGCACCATTTTATTGAAGTTTGTTCTGCTACCATATTTATATTCAGAATCTTTTTCTTTCATTTTTATTTTTTTTCATTATTTTTTTCACACCATTGTTGTATTGTAAGTATCTCAAAGTAGATAGGCACTCAAAAAACTGAGGGGCCAGTTTTCTTGAAGGGGGGAGATGTGTCAAGAAGTATAAATGCCTAGGAATTAACACCACTCATACTCTCGTTCGTTTCAAGATCTTTCATCATTAACTAACTTTTCCAAATTGAAACATTCAGTACATTGCAGTTCGATCAGGCCAGCGGAGTTCATAGACATCATTTCCCTTATATTTGCAAAGTAATCGCTTACCGCGGCGATAATACCTAGGTAAGCGGTATCGAAAGCTAACGACCGTTCCCAGTGTGTAAAATAGCGAACCTAGCATCGATTCCGAATATAAATAGTACCCGAATCGATGAGGCATTTATTCATTATTCATAATTCGTTATCGACACAAGTCGTTCTAGTGAAAATCAACAGAAAATGTTCGCTGTCCTCCCAACTTCAAGCCTGCTGGTCAACCCCCTGCTAGACGTAATAATGTAAGTGCTGTTTTTTCCCAGTGTTGTTTTGCGTTGTTCCTTTTTTTTCCTTTTTTTGTTAACCTGCCATGTGGCAGCATTCATTCATAAAACGTTTCATTCAATTAATAAATGTTACTTTTCTATGAAAACTGTCCGGTCTCTTTATTTAGGGGTTAATGGGGTTGGATGGTGAAATGATCGAAAATCCTCTCATTAAGCCAAGCGAGTAGCCAAGTTACGACCCATAGGAGGTCAAACATCTGAGTTGCGTGCCACATGGCAGGTTAAGAAAAAAAGAAAAAAAAAGAACAACGCAAAACAACACTGGGAAATAACAGCACTTACATTATTACGTCTAGCAGGGGGTTGACCAGTAGGCTTGAAGTTGGGAGGACGGCAAACATTTTCAGTTGATTTCCACTTGAACGACTTGTGTTGATAACGAATTATGAATAATGAATAAATGCCTCATCGATTCGGGTACTATTTATATTCGGAATCGATGCTAGGTTCGCTATTTTCCACACTGGGAACGGTCGTTAGCTTTCGCAGCATTAGGCAAGTGAGGATACTTGAACATTAGTCTGCACACTGTTTCTCTGTATTTCATCATCTCACATGGATACCTTTGGAGCATATCAGTTCGCAACGATCCTATGAGACGACATCGAAGCGAGGATAACGAACATAACAGGCAGAACATGAAACTTTGACTTCGACTATGTTTACACTGTACCTCTGCATTCTAGCATCTGACATGCCTACATGCCTAGAATGCAATGTTACAGTGTAAACATAGTCGAAGTCGAAGTTTCTTGTTCTGCCTGTTGTATTCGTTATACCCGTTTTGATGTCGTCTCATATGATCTTTGCGAACTGATATGCTCCAGAGGTATCCATGTGAGATGATAGAATACAGGAATACAGTGTGCAGACTGATGTTGTCGAAGTATCTCAACTTGCCTATTGTTCCTGTTATGAGTCCTTCAAAGTCGTCATATATAGTCAGTGCGATTGTCAGCTGCTAGAACGCTAAGTTGAAGAGTGAACATAGTCGAAGTCAAAGTTTCTTGTTCTGCCTGTTGTGTGCGTTATACCCGATTCGATGTCAACTCATATGATCGTTGCGAACTACCATGCTCCAAAGGTATCCATGTGAGATGATAGAATACAGAGATACAGTGTGCAGACTGATGTTGTCGAACTATCTCCACTTGCCTATTAATCTCGTTAAATGTCCTCCGAAGTCGTCTTATTTGGTCAGTGCGATCGTATCTGCTATAGCTTCAGGCATGTCAGATGCTAGAATGCTAAGTTACAGTGTTAACATAGTCAGAGTCGAAGTTTCTTGTTCTGCCTGTTGTGTGCGTTATACCCGCTTCGATGTCGTCTTATATAATAGTTGCGAACTCATATGCTCCAAAGGTATCCATGTGAGATGATAGAATACAGAGATACGGTGTGCGGACTGATGTTGTCGAAGTATCTTTACTTGCCTATTGTTCTCGTTATATGTCCTTCGAAGCCGTCCTATATGGTCAGTGCGATCGTATCTGCAATTATTGTAGGCATGTCAGATGCTAGAATGCGAAGTAACGGTGTGAACATAGTCGAAGTCGAAGTCTCTTGATCTCCCTGTTGTAAGCGTTATTTTGAATCAGGAAACACTAGACAATGTGTACCTATAAGAAGTTTAACCGACTTATTATCAAGATTGATAAATTCGAAGTTTTGGCGAACACGCCGGTTTACCGACTCTTGATTGTTGAAATCGAAGTTTTTAGTAGATATGAAAAAGTATAGTACTCCACTCGCATATAATGAGCTGTCATTAATACTCCTTGAATGGGCATTTAAGATGCTAGAATGCAAAGTTACAAAGTAAACATAGTCGAAGTCGAAGTTCCATATGCTCCAGAGGTATCTATGTGAGATGATAGAATACAGAGATACAGTGTGCAGACTGATGTTGTCGATGTATCTTCACTTGCCTATTGTTCTCGTTATAAGTCCTTCGAAGTCGTCTCATATGGTCAGTGCGATCGTCAGATTCTAGAATGCGAAGTTACAGAGTAAACATGGTCGAAGTCAAGGTTTCTTGTTCTGCCTGTTGTGTGCGTTATACCCGATTCGTTGTCAACTCATATGATCGTTGCGAACCACCATGCTCCAAAGGTATCCATGTGAGTTGATACTATACAGAGATACAGTGTGCAGACTGATGTTGTCAAAGTATCTTCACTCGCCTATTGTTCTTGTTATATGTCCTTCGAAGTCGTCTTATATGGTCAGTGCGATCGTACCTGCTATTGTTGTAGGCATGTCAGATGCGAGAATGCGGAGTTACAGTGTAAACATAGTCGGAGTCGAAGTTTCTTGTTCTGCCTGTTGTGTGCGTTATACCCGCTTCGATGTCGTCTTGTATGATCGTTGCGAACATATATGCTTCAGAGGTATTTATATGAGATGAAAGAATACAGAGATGCTGGATGGCGAAGTTACAGTGTAAACATAGTCGAAGCCGAAGTTTCTTGTCCTCCCTGTTGTGAGCGTTATCTTGATCCAGGATACACTAGACAATGTCTACCTATAAGATGTATAACCGACTTATTATCAAGATTGATGAATCCGAAGTTCTGGCGAACACGCCGGTTTACCGACTCTTGATTGTTGGAATCGAAGTTTTTAGTAGATATGAAAAAGTATAGTACTCCACTCGCATATAATAAGCTGTCATGTATATTCCTTGATTGGGCATTCGAGATGCTAGAATGCAAAGTTACAAAGTAAACATAGTCGAAGTCGAAGTTTCTCGTTCTGCCTGTTGTGTGCGTTATACCCGCTTCGATGTCGTCTCATATGATCGTTGCGAATTTTTATGCTCCAGAAGTATCTATGTGAGATGATAGAAAACAGAGATACAATGTGCAGACTGATGTTGTCGAAGTATCTCACTTGCCTATTGTTCTCGTTATATGTCCTTCGAAGTCGTCCTATATGGTCAGTGCGATCGAATCTGCTATAACTGTAGGCATGTCAGATGCTAGAATGCATATAAGGCTTTCTTTGCTATTTTATGGATGTTGTATAATAAATAGTAAATTGCAAGACTAGTGTGTAGTTGTGTTATAGGCACGGCAGCTCTGTTGTTTGGGAGCAGGCTGTGGATTCAGGAAGCTATGTATTTTTACGGACCTTTTGCCAGGCGCCACTCAGTTTTCAGTAGTAGGAAAACTGAGAAAATTTAATATTGAGGATAGAATTTGAAAATCTAATGAAACACCAAATAACTGTACCAGAGAAATATAATTCTTTAGATGTTTGAAGCAGGTTCATGTGACACACAATTTCAATTATACCTTCAGTAACACCTTACTGTGCAGAAAAATTATTAAATCACTTCCTCAGTGTTGTATAAGTTAAATGCTTAAGCAGAACAAAAAATGTAGATATCTCAAGATAATCCCCTTCTATATAGGCCTATATTTCCGGTTCACAGAATGACTGGACTCCCATTATGATTTAGTTAAGTGGTATTTCAAATATAAAATTAAAAACTGTTGTTATGAGTAGTGAGACTTGAATAGTGGTTCAACTTGGTGCTGCGCACTACTGGGTCATCAGGAACAAAAGTATAATCAAAATTGATCTGACCTTAGTATCTGCGGAGCATGTGGTGCTGCTCTGTCCTTCACTGCCAGTGAACTCCAACTCCGAAATTCCAGCTGGTGCAGTTAAAAAAAAAAGTTTCCTGGACTTCCTAGTCACCCTTCAACATCGTGGACGGCACAACAAGGTGGGATCAAGAGAATAGCCCCAAAATTGAGAAGTGGCCCCAACAGCACACAATCTTGAAGTGGAGACTTTCTAGTCACCTTGTGGCATCATGGATGGCTCAGGATGGGATCAAGAGGAAAGTTCCAAAATTATCAGGAGGCTATACTAGCTACAGGCTAGATATTGGGAGAAAGCTGTGGCACGCTACGATGATGGCGTCCCCCCAGGACATCCATCATGAAAAGGCCAATAAATCTGTTGGAAATATACCAAATTGAAAACAGTGAATCGGTTTATGGACTCTAAAAATGCTCACCTTCCGTCTGGAATGGCCGAAAATAAGGGTATCAAACCCCACAAAGGTTGGATGAAAAATGGCAAAATTCGTGCCCATCTTGCCTACTCTCGGTAGAGAAGAAGGGAATCAAGAAATTTCAAGAGTTTCCTGTGCACTCAGAAAACAAAACCGTTTATAAAAACATGTTTCAAATTAGAAATGATTCACTGCGCAAGTACAGTTGGAATCTTGACTAGTTGATAAATATTACCAACAGAGAATATTGAAATACCTAGATTATTTAAGGAAAATGTTCTAATGGGCTTTTGAACGTTTTTAAAGAATTGTGAAGTTAGGTCTGACACAGAACTATAGTAACATTGGTCCAACCAAAAATGTTGCCAGCAGGCCGAAAATAAAAGAAAAAGGTTATAGATTCACAAAGGCTATGGACGAAGCGAAATAACCTAACAATCCACATAACCAATTAAACTGTCAGACTGAAACTGAAATACGAATATAAACAATTACAACTACTTCAAATATAACTTCCTGTGGATCCATAATTAAATTGAAAACAGCAAGGACATATCATTTTCCAACAGGTTTGTCAAACTGTTCATTTCAACTTTTATCCATTCAATCAGTCAACAGCAACTGGAAATGTGAATCATTTATCATTACAGCTAGGAAGAAGGACAGATCACCACCACTGCTATGGACACCTGAAAAATACAACCCTGAAACTAATAGACAGTCACACCAGGAAGACAAAGGAATCTTCAAGTTCAGCTTACAAGAGGTCCAACGCCAACAGAATATTCAATCCACCTGCCATAACAAATGTAAAGTGTTGCAGTCACATTGAGTATCTTACATCATCATAATATACTGGGTGTTACTCTTGGTTAACTTAATAACAAACCCATATAATGAAGGTAAAAAAAGGAAAATCACATGTTACATTCATCCCCTTCCGACGAAAAAAAATAGGCATGCAGGTTCATGTCTATTTTAATTGGGGACAATCCTAGTCCAGTTATATTTTATGTATGGTGAGATGAGAATCGAGCTCGATTTAAATGATGAAAACTCACCTAGGTCTTACCTAACACTATTCCTAATGATGAGATCCTAACATTACTCCTACCCTACTATTTACAAAACCCCCTGGGAGGTGCTTCCCGGCAACAGATAACCCTTGGATCAAACGTCGTTTCGACTATTTTCTTCTAACTCATCATCAGTATCGACCGAAAAAAATTCAGACCCATCATAAGGTTTTAAATCCTGTATGTGCCATACTCCTGCATTTGTACCGTCCTCATTCTTGAGTACATATACAAGTTTCGATTTTTTCTTCGCTACAGTGCAAAGAACGTAACGCGGCGCTTACTTTTTAGCAAAATTGTTTGCAGCATCAGAAAGAACGTAATTCCTTTTCCATACTTTATCACCCACAAAGAATTCCATGTCCCTTCTACGCAAATTATAATACCTTGCATTCCTTTGATATGCAGAGGTTAGTTTAGATTGGACATCTTTGAAAATTTCAGATAAATTGCCTAAATTTTGAACCCATCTTTCTCTATCACCTAAATCAAAAATATCCACATTACCATCCCCATAGTACTTCCCTGAGCATGGAACTTCACGTCCAAAATTAAGAAATGCTGGGCTATAGCCTGTTATCTCGTGAATGGCGGTCCTCATAGAGTATGCAATTTTAGGTAATTCTTTATCCCACGATTTATGGTTACCGTTAACATAACATCTTATAGCCGTGCAAATTGTACGATTTGATCGTTCGACATAGTTCGCCTGGGGATGATAGTATGGAGTATATCTAAAATTTGATCCATAATCCTGAACAAGTTTTTTAATAGCTTTACTTACTAGCTAATTACCATTATCACACACAATCTGTTGTGGTGTGCCATATACTAAGATTACTTCATTCTCTGAAAATTTAATGATACTGCTAGAAGTAGCATTACGTAATGGACATATCAAAGGATATTTGGTGAACCAATCAGAGACTACTAATATGTATTGATAACCGTTGGAACTCCGGGGAAGTGGGCCCATCAAATCCATTGCAATAACCTGCCATGGAAACCTAACACTACGCTGTGAACCCATCAACCCAAATTTGGCGTGGTTTGGTGACTTTTGTGATGCGCACATTTCACAAGATTTTACATACTGGTTAATATTTTGCCGCATTTTAGGCCAATAATAGGTAAGTATGACTCTAGAATAGGTTTTGAGATATCCAGCGTGTGCAGCTGTACTGACATCATGACAAGAAGATATAATGGATGAACGTTGCTTCTTTGGCACCAACAACTTCCAGTCGGAAATATTGGTATCCAATGAAACTTTAGATGGTACTAACTTATATACATAACCGTCCTTGACAGCCCATTGAGGGTATTTGTCAGGGTGTACCAATATTTCTGACCTCATTTTAACATAAAAGGAGTCTAAGTTGGTTAAATCAATATTAAGAGAATTTGCTTTACTAACCTCATCTAAATTTATAGCACAAATATCATCACTGGATATTGGTTCATCAATCTCCTGATTAATAGGGCTCCTTGAAAGTGCATCAGGAACTACGTTAAGTTTCCCTTGCCTATAGGCAATTTCAAAATCAAATTGACTTAGCCTAACGCTCCAACGAGCCAATCTTCCTGTTGGGCTTTTCATGTTAAACAGATATTTAAGTGATGCATGGTCAGTGATAATGGTAAACTTTACTCCCTCAATATATGGACGAAATTTTTCGCACGCAAAAATGCAAGCAAGGCACTCTTTCTCAGTAGCACTATAATTACGTTCACATCTGGATAAAGTCCTAGAGGCGTAAGCTATTACTTTTTCTTGACCGTCCTGACATTGAGTTAACACGCACCCCAACCCAGTATCGGAGGCATCGCATTGGATAACGAAAGGTAAGTTGAAATTTGCAGTTGTCAGCACAGGAGCGGAAACCAACGCCTGTTTCACTTCACGGAATGCCTTTTCTGACTCAGCGTTCCAAGTTATTTTTTGTCCTTTTCTCTTATTTTTCAATAAGTTATTGATAAGAGACATTAATGATGAAAAGTGTGGTATGAACCTACGGTAATAGCTACATAACCCCGCGAATCTTTTGATTTCAGTGGTATTTCTTGGTTGTGGAAACTCAACCATAGCCATAACTTTCAATGGATCTGTCCGTAGTCCATACTTGTCGACTATAAATCCTAAATATTTAAGAGATGACTTAAAAAACTCGCATTTATCAATATTGACTGTCAAATTGGCATTACTCAACCGTTTTGCAACTTCTCCTAATAAAGTGATATGTTCTTCAAAACTTGAACTAATAATTATTGCGTCGTCCAGATATACAAAAACATTCGGTTCCATTTCTGGACCGAACAAAGCGTCCATCAACCTCTGTTGACATTGGGCAGCATTAGACAAACCAAAAGGCATGACGTTGAAGTGAAACAACCCTCTCCCTGGTACCGAAAATGCAGTTTTCTCTTTTGAAGCCTGATCCAAGGGTATCTGCCAAAATGCGCTACGAAGATCGACTGAAGAGATATAGTTAGCATTCCATAAAAGCGACAAAATTCTATCTACAACTGGTAGAGGATAGCTATCTTTTTTTGTGAGATAGTTGAGTTTCCTTCCATCAAAACAAAAGCGATAATCGCCATTGGCCTTCTTTACTAGTAATACTGGTGATGACCATGCACTACCTGATGGTTCAACTACATCAAGTTCCAGCATTTTATCTAATTCTTTATTTAAATGTGACAACATGTATGGTGACATCAAATATTGACGCTGTTTCACAGGCAGGGCATTTCCCGTATCAATGTGATAAACCATTTTATCGGTTCTCCCTAGGCTTCCATCTTTAGACAATTTTCTGAATTCGTCCACTATATTATCAGCTAAAATTTTCTGATTTTCAGACATATCGGCTAAGCCTTTGACTCGAACAGCAGTGATAGAATTGTCGTTTAATAATCCGACTGAAGCGATGTCGACATCAGTACTATCATTTACTTCCCAAGTATTATTCCGAAAATCAACTTCTAAATGGAATTTACTGCAGAAATCACTGCCCAAAATGAAAGAATAATCAATTGATGGAACAACCAGAAATGAAATTATCTGACATTTATTCCCTGCACAAATTGGAATATCTACTGTGTCTCTCACAAATTGTTTGACCCCGTCTGCCGTGAATACAAATTTATGTTTAGGTTTCCTGCCCTTAATATTCAAGGAATCAATAAAATCCACCCCATCTTTCCCTATGGTACTACTACTGGCACCCGAATCTAATAATGCAGTAATTTCTTTTCCAAAAAGAGACACTTTAACATAAGGTCTATTATCTGAACTCTCTTTAGCAAAAATAGGAGCTGACGAAATTTGTGAAGTCTTAAAATAATTTTGGAAATAATGTTTGGCAAATTTCAAAATATTTCCCTGTTCAGCAGTACGACGAAGAGAATGTTTGGCCTTTATGCTAGGAGGCAAATCACGGCCAGTAATATCTTGCTTTACCTCCGGGTTCCGTTTCCCGAACATTTATCACAATCTTTTCTAGTCACACCTTGATTCCCACAAGAAAAACAAAATATACTGCGTTTTTTCAAGCAGTGGCGAAAATGGTGATTTTCCTGTTTGCAATTATAACAGGTCATTGTTTTCCGAGGAATACTATTACTTGCTGTACCGCTAGTACCAGGATTATCTGAAGAGGCTGATGTCCTAACATTATTATCCTTGAATTTTGAATTCCATGATTTTCTTGGAAATTGCTTATCTTTGACTTCCACACTACAATTATTAAATTCGTAGTCCAAATCACTAGCTATAGAATTGACTTGGAATTTTTTAGAGTTAGATTTACCATGAAGATCCTTATAAACATCTTCCAAAATTTTCACATCATGAATAAGCTCTTCGACAGTATTATATTTATTTACTGCCAGTTTTTCAACAAATTCTGGTCTAAGACCTTTTTGAACCCACTTAACTTTAGTAAAAACTGCTGGTTTGATATTTAGCCGAGAAAAAAGTTGTTCCATTACTGCCACATAAATAACTACCGATTCGTCCTGGAATTGCTTACGAAGTTTAATGGTTTCCCAAAGTTCTTCATCGTAATCTTCACTCAGAAAATCTTGTTCAAGTCTTCTTGATAAAGTATCCCAATCAGTAACAATTTTCATATCCTTGACATGACGGAGCCATAGCAATCCTTTACCAGAGAAAAGATCAACTGCAGATTCATACAGCTGTTGTTTGGAAACATGTCTAGCTTCTGCAAGCTCGTATACCCTTTCCAAAAATGACTTAACTCCCATAGACTTATTTGTACCATCAAACTTCAAATCCCACTTATATAATGACACCGGTTTTGAATTATTCCCAAAAAAACTCTGATGTAACCCTGAAGGAGAAGAGTGAGCCATAGGTGGTAATACTGTAGGAATATCATCCTTCAATCGTTCGTCTAACTCCCCTTCTAGAGCTGAACATGTTGCATAACACTCATTTTTATATGCTAGATGGGTAGGGTCATCACCATTAACAATCCTATTAATTCTGAAGTTGACATGAGTTAACCTAGATTTCAATCTACCATATAAAGGATCACTTTCAGTGCCTTCAAAATCCAAAATTAATTGTCTAATATTGTCTAGGGTAGCATCAATTTGAAGTTTTTCAGTTGCAAAATCATAAGTTGGGTCTACTAGTTGAGAAGCTGAAATGTTACTCTTTTTTTCTTTTTTTATAGTGGCAGATAGAATTTTTCGCTTTTCGTTCATGTCACGATTAGTTATGATTCCTCTGAGCTTAAGTTCATAATTAACCTCTTCAATGAGTAAATGTCGGGGTTTCATTTCAGATTCCATCTCAAAAAAGTTAAGGTTCAGCTGTAGGTCAGTCCTCAAGATTGAAACCAGCAAGACTCTCTAATCTCCCAAGAGTGATTTAACTTCACTTGAATCCCCAAAAAGAATTTGAAGAAAGTGACAAACTAACTAAAACTAACTCTTTTTGGTACTTCAAATTCAATTTCTTGAAATATAAAATGTAATTAAACCTGTTTCAAGCTGGTCTAAGTCCATAAATTTAATAGATTTTACTCTAAAATAACACTCAAATCAGATAAAACTAGGCTTTAGACAAGGGTCCAATTCAATTGAATTGCTGAGTTAACAGTTCGCATTATATGCACAAGAAATTAGGAAAAAAACTCTAACCAGCTAAGGTTACCTATAATGCACCAGGGAAGTCCCTAGGAAGCAAATGCACCATGCAATTCTCCAATTCCGCCACTCAAAATATTAGTACTTGAAAAGAAACACTCAGTACACCAAATAAATGCAATTTACTCCAGTCGCAAAAATTGAACCTTCTTTGGCACTTAAAACCTCTAAAATAAGCAAAACACCAATCCCAAAGCTCTTCCAAGTATAAGATGACTAGACTATTAAAAATTTTGCTCTCCCTGTAGATGAGAAATTGTTGATGAAAAATTATACCAAATTGTGTATTTCAAATATTTACTACTCGTAACATAAAATTTTGGGCCCCTCACGTTGTGCGACAATTATCTATAAGGCTTTCTTGCTATTTTATGGATGTTATATAATAAATAGTGAATTGCAAGACTAGTGTGTAGTTGTGTTATAGGCACGGCAGCTCTGTTGTCTGGGAGCAGGCTGTGGATTCAAGAAGCTATGTATTTTTAGGGACCTTTTGCCAGGCGCCACTCAGTTTTCAGTAGTAGAAAAACTAAGAAAATTTAATATTGAGGATAGAATTTGAAAATCTAATGAAACACCAAATAACTGTACCAGAGAAATATAATTCTTTAGATGTTTGAAGCAGGTTCATGTGACACACAATTTCAATAATACCTTCAGTAACACCTTACTGGGCAGAAAAATGATTAAATCACTTCCTCAGTGTTGTATAAGTTAAATGCTTAAGCAGAACAAAAAATGTAGATATCTCAAGATAATCCTCTTCTATATAGGCCTATATTTCCGGTTCACAGAATGACTGGACTCTCATTATGATTTAGTTAAGTGGTATTTCAAATATAAAATTAAAAACTGTTGTTATGAGTAGTAAGACTTGAATAGTGGTTCAACTTGGTGCTGCGCACTACTGGGTCATCAGGAACAAAAGTATAATCAAAATTGATCTGACCTTAGTATCTGCGGAGCATGTGGTGCTGCTCTGTCCTTCACTGCCAGTGAACTCCAACTCCAAAATTCCAGCTGGTGCAGTTGAAAAAAAAGGTTTCCTGGACTAGTTAGTCACCCTTCAACATCGTGGACGGCACAACAAGGTGGGATCAAGAGAATAGCCCCAAAATTGAGAAGTGGCCCCAACAGCACACTATCTTGAAGTGGAGACTTTCTAGTCACCTTGTGGCATCATGGATGGCTCAGGATGGGATCAAGCGGAACGTTCCAAAATTATCAGGAGGCTATACTAGCTACAGGCTAGATATTGGAAGAAAGCTGTGGCACGCTACGATGATGGCGTCCCCCCAGGACATCCACCATGAAAAGGCCAATAAATCTGTTGGAAATATACCAAATTGAAAACAGTGAATCGGTTTATGGACTCTAAAAATGCTCACCTTCCGTCTGGAATGGCCGAAAATAAGGGTATCAAACCCCACAAAGGTTGGATGAAAAATGGCAAAATTCGTGCCCATCTTGCCTACTCTCGGTAGAGAAGAAGGAAATCAAGAAATTTCAAGAGTTTCCTGTGCACTCAGAAAACAAAACCGTTTATAAAAACATGTTTCAAATTAGAAATGATTCACTGCGCAAGTACAGTTGGAATCTTGACTAGTTGATAAATATTACCAACAGAGAATATTGAAATACCTAGATTATTTAAGGAAAATGTTCTAATGGGCTTTTGCCCGTTTTTAAAGAATTGTGAAGTTAGGTCTGACACAGAACTATAGTAACATTGGTCCAACCAAAAATGTTGCCAGCAGGCCGAAAATAAAAGAAGAAGGTTATAGATTCACAAAGGCTATGGACGAAGCGAAATAACCTAACAATCCACATAACCAATTAAACTGTCAGACTGAAACTGAAATACGAATATAAACAATTACAACTACTCCAAATATAACTTCCTGTGGATCCATAATTAAATTGAAAACAGCAAGGACATATCATTTTCCAACAGGTTTGTCAAACTGTGCATTTCAACTTTTATCCATTCAATCAGTCAACAGCAACTGGAAATGTAAATCATTTATCATTACAGCTAGGAAGAAGGACAGATCACCATCACTGCTATGGACACCTGAAAAATACAACCCTGAAACTAATAGACAGTCACACCAGGAAGACAAAGGAATCTTCAAGTTCAGCTTACAAGAGGTCCAACGCCAACAGAATATTCAATCCACCTGCCATAACAAATGTAAAGTGTTGCAGTCACATAATCTATTGAGTATCTTACATCATCATAATATACTGGGTGTTACTCTTGGTTAACTTAATAACAAACCCATATAATAAAGGTAAAAAAAGGAAAATCACATGTTACAGCAAAGTTACAGTGTATACATAGTCGAAATCGAAGTTTCTTGTTCTGCCTGTTGTGTGCGTTATACCCGTTTTGATGTCGTCTCATATCAATCAATCAATCAACTTCATTATTCCCAAGAAACAAAATTTGTTTATAGCATGGAACATAGTGAATACATAAATATATTTGACAAAATAAAATAAAGAAGACAGTGAAATAAGACTCACACTCAAGGAGAATCTTTTTTTTTTAAGTTCAAATGAAAATGATCCTCAATTGACTCAGCTGTTAGGTACACAATTGAAAACTATAGTAGTTGTACCAGAAAACTATAAAAATGAGATAAGATGTCAATATTACAGGAGTAGATGTTCCTTGAATTCTCTCTTAAATTTTTCAATCCTATTGATCAGCTTCAAGTTATTTGATGCGAATTGATATGCCCCACAGAAATTCATGTGAGATCATAGAAAACAGAGATACAGTATGCAGACCGATGTTGTCGAAGTATCTACACTTGCCTATTGTACTCGTTATATGTCTTCCGAAGTCATCTTATATGGTCAGTGCGATCGTTTCTACTATAGCTGTAGGCATGTCAGATTCTAGAATGTGAAGTAAGAGTGTGAACATATACGAAGTCAAAGTTTCTTTTTCTGCCTATTGTGTGAGTTATAACCGCTTCGATGTCGTCTTATATGATCGTTGCGACCTAATATGCTTCGGAGGTATCCATGTGAGATGATAGAATACAGAGATACAGTGTGCAGACTGATGTTGTCGAAGTATCCTCACTTGCCTATGAATGTCGTTTTATATCCTCCACAGTCTTTTTCAATGGTCAGTGCGATCGTATCTGTTACAACTGTAGGCTTGTCAGATGCTAGGATTCAGAGCCACAGTGTAAACATAGTCGATGCGAAGTTTCTTGTTCTCCCTGTTGTTTTCGTTATACCCGTTTTGATGTCGTCTCATATGATCTTTGCGAACTGATATGCTCCAGAGGTATCCATGTGAGATGATAGAATACAGGAATACAGTGTGCAGACTGATGTTGTCGAAGTATCTCAACTTGCCTATTGTTCCTGTTATAAGTCCTTCAAAGTCGTCATATATAGTCAGTGCGATTGTCAGCTGCTAGAACGCTAAGTTGAAGAGTGAACATAGTCGAAGTCAAAGTTTCTTGTTCTGCCTGTTGTGTGCGTTATACCCGATTCGATGTCAACTCATAGGATCGTTGCGAACTACCATGCTCCGAAGGTATCCATGTGAGATGATAGAATACAGAGATACAGTGTGCAGACTGATGTTGTCGAACTATCTCCACTTGCCTATTGTTCTCGTTATATGTCCTTCGAAGTCGTCTTATTTGGTCAGTGCGATCGTATCTGCTATAGCTTCAGGCATGTCAGATGCTGGAATGCTAAGTTACAGTGTAAAAATATTCGAAGTCGAAGTTTCTTGTTCTGCCTGTTGTGTGCAATACACCAGCTTTGATGTCGTCTTATGTGATCGTTGCGAACATATATGCTCCAGAGGTATCTATGTGAGATGATAGAATACAGAGAAACGGTATGCGGACTGATGTTGTCGAAGTATCTTCACTTGCCTATTCTTCTCGTTGTATGTCTTTCGAAGTCGTCCTATATGGTCAGTGCGATCGTATCTGCAATTACTGTAGGCATGTCAGATGCTAGAATGCGAAGTTACAGTGTAAACATAGTCGAAGTCAAAGTTTATTGCTCTCCCTGTTGTAAGCGTTATTTTGATTCAGGAAACACTAAACAATGTCTACCTATAAGATGTATATCCGACTTATTATCAAGATTGATAAATTCGAAGTTTTGGCGAACACGCCGGTTCACCGACTCTTGATTGTTGGAATAGAAGTTTTTGGTGGATATGAAAAAGAATAGTACTCCACTCGCATATAATGAGCTGTCATATATACTTCTCGAATGTGCATTCAAGATGCTAGAATGCAAAGTTACAAAGTAAACATAGTCGAAGTCGAAGTTTCTTGTTCTGCTTGTTGTGTGCGTGATACCTGCTTCGATGTCGTCTCATATGATCGTTGCGAACTTATATGCTCCAGAGGTATCTATGTGAGATGATAGAATACAGAGATACAGTGTGCAGACTGATGTTGTCGAAGTATCTTCACTTGCCTATTGTTCTTGTTATATGTCCTTCGAAGTCGTCTTATATGGTCAGTGCGATCGTCAGATGCTGGAATGCGAAGTTACAGAGTTAACATAGTCGAAGTTAAAGTTTCTTGTTCTGCCTGTTGTGTGCGTCATACCCGATTCGATGTCAACTCATATGATCGTTGCGAACTACCATGCTCCAGAGGTATCCATGTGAGATGATAGAATACAGAGATACAGTGTGCAGACTGATGTTGTCAAAGTAATTTCACTTGCCTCATGTTCTCGTAATATGTCCTTCGGAGTCGTCTTATATGGTCAGTGCGATCGTATCTGCTATAGCTGTAGGCATGTCAGATGCTAGAATTCAAAGTTACAGTGTTAACATAGTCGGAGTCGAAGTTTCTTGTTCTGCCTGTTGTGTGCGTTATACCTGCTTCGATGTCGTCTCATATGATCGTTGCAAACTGATATGCTTCAAAGGTATCCATGTGAGATGATAGAATACAGATATACAGTGTGCAGACTGAAGTTTTCGAAGTATCTTCACTTGCCTATTGTTCTCGTTATATGTCCTTCGAAGTCGTCCTATATGGTCAGTGCGATCGTATCTGCAATTATTATTGTAGGCATGTCAGATGCTAGAATGCGAAGTTACGGTGTAAACATAGTCGGAGTCGAAGTTTCTTGTTCCCCTCTGTTGTAAGCGTTATTTTGAATCAGGAAACTCTTCACAATGTCTACCTATAAGATGTATAACCGACTTATTATCAAGATTGAGAAATTCGAAGTTTTGGCGAACACGCCGGTTTACCGACTCTTGATTGTTGGAATCGAAGTTTTTAGTTGATATGAAAAAGTATAGTACTCCACTCGCATATATGTCCTTCAAAGTCTTTCTATATGGTCAATGCGATCGTATATGTTTCAACTGTAGGCATTATACCCGCTTCGATGTCGTCTCATATGATCGTTGCGAACATATGTGCCCCAGAGGTATCCATGTGGGTTGATAGAACACAGAGATACAGTCGAAGTCGAAGTTCCTTGTTCTGCCTGTTGGAGGCTTTATACCCGTTTTGATGTCACCTCATATGATCGTTGCGAAATTAAATGCTCCAGAAGTATCCATGTGAGATGATAGAATACAGGAATACAGTGTGCAGACTGATGTTGTCGAAGTATCTCAACTTGCCTATTGTTCCTGTAATAAGTCCTTCAAAGTCGTCATATATAGTCAGTGCGATTGTCAGATGCTAGAACGCTAAGTTGAAGAGTGAACATAGTCGAAGTCAAAGTTTCTTGTTCTGCCTGTTGTGTGCGTTATACCCGATTCGATGTCAACTCATATGATCGTTGCGAACTACCATGCTCCAAAGGTATCCATGTGAGATGATAGAATACAGAGATACAGTGTGCAGACTGATGTTGTCGAACTATCTCCACTTGCCTATTGTTCTCGTTATATGTCCTTCGAAGTCGTCTTATTTGGTCAGTGCGATCGAATCTGCTATAGCTTCAGGCATGTCAGATGATGGAATGCTAAGTTACAGTGTAAAAATATTCGAAGTCGAAGTTTCTTGTTCTGCCTGTTGTGTGCATTACACTGGCTTTGATGTCGTCTTATGTGATCGTTGCGAACATATATGCTCCAGAGGTATCTATGTGAGATGATAGAATACAGAGATACGGTATGCGGACTGATGTTGTCGAAGTATCTTCACTTGCCTATTCTTCTCGTTGTATGTCTTTCGGAGTTGTCCTATATGGTCAATGCGATCGTATCTGCAATTACTGTAGGCATGTCAGATGGTAGAATGCGAAGTTACAGTGTAAACATAGTCGAAGTCGAAGTTTATTGCTCTCCCTGTTGTAAGCGTTATTTTGATTCAGGAAATACTAAACAATGTCTACCTATAAGATGTATATCCGACTTATTATCAAGATTGATAAATTCGAAGTTTTGGCGAACACGCCGGTTCACCGACTCTTGATTGTTGGAATCGAAGTTTTTGGTGGATATGAAAAAGAATAGTACTCCACTCGCATATAATGAGCTGTCATATATACTTCTCGAATGGGCATTCAAGATGCTATAATGCAAAGTTACAAAGTAAACATAGTCGAAGTCGAAGTTTCTTGTTCTGCCTGTTGTGTGCGTGATACCCGCTTCGATGTCGTCTCATATGATCGTTGCGAACTTATATGCTCCAGAGGTATCTATGTGAAATGATAGAATACAGAGATACAGTGTGCAGACTGATGTTGTCAAAGTATCTTCACTTGCCTATTGTTCTTGTTATATGTCCTTCGAAGTCGTCTTATATGGTCAGTGCGATCGTCAGATGCTGGAATGCAAAGTTACAGAGTTAACATAGTCGAAGTTAAAGTTTCTTGTTCTGCCTGTTGTGTGCGTCATACCCGATTTGATGTCAACTCATATGATCGTTGCGAACTACCATGCTCCAGAGGTATCCATGTGAGATGATAGAATACAGAGATACAGTGTGCAGACTGATGTTGTCAAAGTAATTTCACTTGCCTAATGTTCTCGTAATATGTCCTTCGGAGTCGTCTTATATGGTCAGTGCGATCGTATCTGCTATAGCTGTAGGCATGTCAGATGCTAGAATTCAAAGTTACAGTGTTAACATAGTCGGAGTCGAAGTTTCTTGTTCTGCCTGTTGTGTGCGTTATACCTGCTTCGATGTCGTCTCATATGATCGTTGCGAACTGATATGCTTCAAAGGTATCCATGTGGGATGATAGAATACAGATATACAGTGTGCAGACTGAAGTTCTCGAAGTATCTTCACTTGCCTATTGTTCTCGTTATATGTCCTTCGAAGTCGTCCTATATGGTCAGTGCGATCCTATCTGCAATTATTATTGTAGGCATGTCAGATGCTAGAATGCGAAGTTACGGTGTAAACATAGTCGGAGTTTCTTGTTCCCCTCTGTTGTAAGCGTTATTTTGAATCAGGAAACTCTTCACAATGTCTACCTATAAGATGTATAACCGACTTATTATCAAGATTGAGAAATTCGAAGTTTTGGCTAACACGCCGGTTTACCGACTCTTGATTGTTGGAATCGAAGTTTTCAGTAGATATGAAAAAGTATAGTACTCCACTCGCATAAATGTCCTTCAAAGTCTTTCTATATGGTCAATGCGATCGTATCTGTTTCAACTGTAGGCATTATACCCGCTTCGATGTCGTCTCATATGATCGTTGCGAACTGATATGCTTCAAAGGTATCCATGTGAGATGATAGAATACAGATATACAGTGTGCAGACTGAAGTTCTCGAAGTATCTCCACTTGCCTATTGTTCTCGTTATATGTCCTTCGAAGTCGTCCTATATGGTCAGTGCGATCGTATCAGCAATTATTATTGTAGGCATGTCAGATGCTAGAATGCGAAGTTACGGTGCAAACATAGTCGGAGTTTCTTGTTCCCCTCTGTTGTAAGCGTCATTTTGAATCAGGAAACTCTTCACAATGTCTACCTATAAGATGTATAACCGACTTATTATCAAGATTGAGAAATTCGAAGTTTTGGCGAACACGCCGGTTTACCGACTCTTGATTGTTGGAATCGAAGTTTCTAGTTGATATGAAAAAGTATAGTACTCCACTCGCATATATGTCCTTCAAAGTCTTTCTATATGGTCAATGCGATCGTATCTGTTTCAACTGTAGGCATTATACCCGCTTCGATGTCGTCTCATATGATCGTTGCAAACATATGTGCCTCAGAGGTATCCATGTGGGTTGATAGAACACAGAGATACAGTCGAAGTCGAAGTTCCTTGTTCTGCCTGTTGGAGGCTTTATACCCGTTTTGATGTCACCTCATATGATCGTTGCGAAATTAAATGCTCCAGAAGTATCCATGTCAGATGATAGAATACAGGAATACAGTGTGCAGACTGATGTTGTCGAAGTATCTCAACTTGCCTATTGTTCCTGTAATAAGTCCTTCAAAGTCGTCATATATAGTCAGTGCGATTGTCAGATGCTAGAACGCTAAGTTAAAGAGTGAACATAGTCGAAGTCAAAGTTTCTTGTTCTGCCTGTTGTGTGCGTTATACCCGATTCGATGTGAACTCATATGATCGTTGCGAACTACCATGCTCCAAAGGTATCCATGTGAGATGATAGAATACAGAGATACAGTGTGCAGACTGATGTTGTCGAACTATCTCCACTTGCCTATTGTTCTCGTTATATGTCCTTCGAAGTCGTCTTATCTGGTCAGTGCGATCGAATCTGCTATAGCTTCAGGCATGTCAGATGATGGAATGCTGAGTTACAGTGTAAAAATATTCGAAGTCGAAGTTTCTTGTTCTGCCTGTTGTGTGCATTACACTGGCTTTGATGTCGCCTTATGTGATCGTTGCGAACATATATTATGCTCCAGAGGTATCTATGTGAGATGATAGAATACAGAGATACGGTATGCGGACTGATGTTGTCGAAGTATCTTCACTTGCCTATTCTTCTCGTTGTATGTCTTTCGGAGTTGTCCTATATGGGCAATGCGATCGTATCTGCAATTACTGTAGGCATGTCAGATGGTAGAATGCGAAGTTACAGTGTAAACATAGTCGAAGTCGAATTTTATTGCTCTCCCTGTTGTAAGCGTTATTTTGATTCAGGAAATACTAAACAATGTCTACCTATAAGATGTATATCCGACTTATTATCAAGATTGATAAATTCGAAGTTTTGGCGAACACGCCGGTTCACCGACTCTTGATTGTTGGAATCGAAGTTTTTGGTGGATATGAAAAAGAATAGTACTCCACTCGCATATAATGAGCTGTCATATATACTTCTCGAATGGGCATTCAAGATGCTAGAATGCAAAGTTACAAAGTAAACATAGTCGTAGTCGAAGTTTCTTGTTCTGCCTGTTGTGTGCGTGATACCCGCTTCGATGTCGTCTCATATGATTGTTGCGAACTTATATGCTCCAGAGGTATCTATGTGAGATGATAGAATACAGAGATACAGTGTGCAGACTAATGTTGTCAAAGTATCTTCACTTGCCTATTGTTCTTGTTATATGTCCTTCGAAGTCGTCTTATATGGTCAGTGCGATCGTCAGATGCTGGAATGCAAAGTTACAGAGTTAACATAGTCGAAGTTAAAGTTTCTTGTTCTGCCTGTTGTGTGCGTCATACCCGATTTGATGTCAACTCATATAATCGTTGCGAACTACCATGCTCCAGAGGTATCCATGTGAGATGATAGAATACAGAGATACAGTGTGCAGACTGATGTTGTCAAAGTAATTTCACTTGCCTAATGTTCTCGTAATATGTCCTTCGGAGTCGTCTTATATGGTCAGTGCGATCGTATCTGCTATAGCTGTAGGCATGTCAGATGCTAGAATTCAAAGTTACAGTGTTAACATAGTCGGAGTCGAAGTTTCTTGTTCTGCCTGTTGTGTGCGTTATACCTGCTTCGATGTCGTCTCATATGATCGTTGCGAACTGATATGCTTCAAAGGTATCCATGTGGGATGATGGAATACGAATATACAGTGTGCAGACTGAAGTTCTCGAAGTATCTTCACTTGCCTATTGTTCTCGTTATATGTCCTTCGAAGTCGTCCTATATGGTCAGTGCGATCCTATCTGCAATTATTATTGTAGGCATATCAGATGCTAGAATGCGAAGTTACGGTGTAAACATAGTCGGAGTTTCTTGTTCCCCTCTGTTGTAAGCGTTATTTTGAATCAGGAAACTCTTCACAATGTCTACCTATAAGATGTATAACCGACTTATTATCAGGATTGAGAAATTCGAAGTTTTGGCGAACACGCCGGTTTACCGACTCTTGATTGTTGGAATCGAAGTTTTCAGTAGATATGAAAAAGTATAGTACTCCACTCGCATAAATGTCCTTCAAAGTCTTTCTATATGGTCAATGCGATCGTATCTGTTTCAACTGTAGGCATTATACCCGCTTCGATGTCGTCTCATATGATCGTTGCGAACTGATATGCTTCAAAGGTATCCATGTGAGATGATAGAATACAGATATACAGTGTGCAGACTGAAGTTCTCGAAGTATCTCCACTTGCCTATTGTTCTCGTTATATGTCCTTCGAAGTCGTCCTATATGGTCAGTGCGATCGTATCAGCAATTATTATTGTAGGCATGTCAGATGCTAGAATGCGAAGTTACGGTGCAAACATAGTCGGAGTTTCTTGTTCCCCTCTGTTGTAAGCGTCATTTTGAATCAGGAAACTCTTCACAATGTCTACCTATAAGATGTATAACCGACTTATTATCAAGATTGAGAAATTCGAAGTTTTGGCGAACACGCCGGTTTACCGACTCTTGATTGTTGGAATCGAAGTTTTTAGTAGATATGAAAAAGTATAGTACTCCACTCGCATATATGTCCTTCAAAGTCTTTCTATATGGTCAATGCGATCGTATGTGTTTCAACTGTAGGCATTATACCCGCTTCGATGTCGTCTCATATGATCGTTGCGAACATATGTGCCCCAGAGGTATCCATGTGGGTTGATAGAACACAGAGATACAGTCGAAGTCGGAGTTCCTTGTTCTGCCTGTTGGAGGCTTAATACCCGTTATGATGTCGTCTCATATGATCGTTGCGAAATTATATGCTCCAGAGGTATCCATGTGAGATGATAAAATGAAGAGATACAGTGTGCAAACTGATGTTGTCGAAGTATCTTCACTTGCCTATTGTTCTCTCTATATGTTTTTCGAAGCCATCAAATATGGTCAGTGCGATTGTATCTGCTCCAACTGTTGGCATAACAGATGCTAGAATTCAGAGCCACAGTGCAAACATAGTCGAAGTCGAAGTTTCTTGATCTCCTTGTTGTGTGCGGTATTCCCGCTTTGATGCCGTCTCATATGGTCTCCAAGATCTATTCTGCTCCAATAATATCCATTGTAGATGATAGAATGGGGATATACAGCGTGCACTCGTATCTATTCTCCCAAGTCGTCTTTATACGGTCAGTGCGAGCGTATCTTCTTCAACTGTATGCTTGTTAGGTGCTGGAATGCACGATCATATAAGACGACATCGAAGCGGGTATAACGCACACAACAAACAGAACAAGAAACTTTGTCTCCGACTATGTTTACACTGTAACTCCGCATTCTCGCATCTGACATGCCTACAACAATAGCAGGTACGATCGCACTGACCATATAAGACGACTTCGAAGGACATATAACAGGAACGA
This sequence comes from Phaedon cochleariae, assembly GCA_918026855.4. Taxonomy (NCBI): domain Eukaryota; kingdom Metazoa; phylum Arthropoda; class Insecta; order Coleoptera; family Chrysomelidae; genus Phaedon; species Phaedon cochleariae. Next base: position 12,169,251 of record OU896722.1, on the reverse strand, counting down.
TAGGCGAGTGAAGATACTTTGACAACATCAGTCTGCACACTGTATCTCTGTATTCTATCCACTCACATGGATACCTTTGGAGCATGGTAGTTCGCAACGATCATATGAGACGACATCGAAGCGGGTATAACGCACACAACAGGCAGAACGAGAAACTTTGACTTCGACTATGTTTACTTTGTAATTTCGCATTCTAGCATCTTAAATGCCCATTCAAGGAGTATATATGACAGCTCATCATATGCGAGTGGAGTACTTTACTTCTTCATATCTACTAAAAACTTCGATTCCAACAATCAAGAGACGGTAAACCGGCGTGTTCGCCAAAACTTCGAATTTATCAATCTTGATAATAAGTCGGTTATACATCTTATAGGTAGACAGTGTCTAGTGTTTCCTGATTCAAAATAACGCTTACAACAGGGAAAACAAGAAACTTCGACTATGTTAACACCGTAACTTCGCATTCTAGCATCTGACATGCCTACAATAATTGCAGATACGATCGCACTGACCATATAGGACGACTTCGAAGGACATATAACGAGAACAATAGGCAAGTCTACATAAACAGGACTTGAAAGTGGCATATAGAACAAATAACACGTTGGGACGGTTTATCAAGAATAATAAAGACAAAACTTCTGAATTTTTAAAATTAGGGGTATACAAACTCAAATGTGGATCTTGTCCTAAGGTATATATCGGTCAGACAGGTCGTACGTTTAATCAGCGCATTCATGAACATAAGATGAATTTTATGAAAAAGAAAACAAATTCAACATACGCCAACCATATATTAGAAGAAAACCATAGTTTTGATGATAATTTCGAAATTCTGCACGTAGAAAATAAAGGACTGAAACTCAATCATTTTGAATCATTAGAAATCAACAAACTCGAAAATTTTTGCATTTTACTTAATGGTTAATTAGACCCTAATAGTTCACCACTGTTGATTTTGTTTTCTTAGTAAGTAATAATATGTATTTGATATCAACTCTTTCAAGTTAATCCGGTATACCGTAATTTGGTGTAGATATTGTGCCTAATTTCCAAAAATGGAGGTTCATCGTACATGTCCACAGGTAACTAATTCTTTAGGTTGGGAAGGTAAGATATATAAAAGTTAAGCAAGCCAACGTTAGTTTAGTTCATTGTACCAGTATATCACCTGACGAAGCTACTGTGTTAGCGAAACATGTTGTGTGTTCAATAAATTTTGTGGAAATCTTATCGTTTGTGAAGTTTTTACATTTATCATGGATTTCCATCAAGTAACGGCCGAGTCAATTCAAAATGTGTAGCGAGGTCGTACAAAGAGTAGAGTATTCTATTCGCGCCTCTAATGTCAGTATTATTAAGAAGGTCCAATACTAGCTTTATGGGAGATAACATAAAAATATATGTTATTCAAGGCTCCTCATTCTTTAGTGATATCTCGCAAACATTGAAACTCTGCGCATATCAATGTATTTGCGTGTTCGTCCCTAGGAGTAATCTTTATTTCCAATGGCAGGTATGGAATTGCTGCTCCTATAGCTTCTATGAGGAATATAAATTGAAATTTATGATGTATTTTCTGTTGGTTTGTTGGGTATGATGTGAAGTCATACGTCTCCCAAATATTTCATCTGATTCCGGTTCTTAATCGTCCTGTATATTACATTTTTCCTCGTGGTAGTTCACAACTTGGAAGATAGAAAGCTGTTATCAGGTTTCCCGCTGACTATCGAGTATTTATCTCTTTATTTGTTCAGTATTTTCATTCATTATTCAGATTTCCATCGCATTCACACCTGCTGAGGCGAAAAACAGTAAAGGTAGGGCCTCTCTAAATGCTTTATAACACATTTTTTTTTATAAACTGGGCGGTTCTGAAATAAGTGTGAAAATTTTATACCCCGAGACTCATATACTATCGAATGACACCAAAGAATATAGGGAGCAAACATTTGGGAGTGAGGCCCCATTTTACACCTAGAGTTCTACGCTTTGACGATCGTTACGTTCTCTCTACATGAATTTTGGTGTGGGGGATGCTGAGTTCAAACATTTGATTTGTTTTATAGGGGCGAACTTGATTTTTTCCCGTTTTCGTTCATTTTTCTGGATGAAATTTCTAGTTAATTTAAAGAATTAGAAAATATCTGATATGAGACTATTATGTATTGATGTTCTGAATATATGTATATACTTATTACAAAAGCACCTCGTATAGACGCAAGATTTCTGCAGTTCTGATCATGTATACTTTGCACGATCTATCCGAGCGCGCGTAACTGGTAATTCTAATAAGGAATATCGCTGGATTCGAAAGAAAATTTGCCTTCATTATAACATCTCTATGTGACAGATTTTTGTAGTGCTGCATTGGTATGCTTTCATGATATATTAGATCACCTGAAAGATGATCCTCACGTTGCTAACCCTAAGTGTCTCTAAGCCATATATTGCGAGTTTTGGTGGAGAGTTGTTCAACATAGTTCACGAACCAACCAGAATACTTCCTATGATGTAACACAGAGCTGTTATATGAGTTCTGGTAAAGAGTTGTTTGACATATTTCACGAACCAACCACGGAGTTTTAGTAAATTTTTTTTCGATATATTCCAAGGTGGACGGTGAAAGGATCTTTTTTCTTTGTTGTTTGATGCAAAATGTTTAGCATTATCAGTCTAGTATATTTGGAGCTTTCCAGATACCTATAATATCATTTTTATTGCCGCCTCTGAGTATGATGATATCTAGAGAATTTTTAGAATCGGCATATAGGTCTATAAAGAATCTTTCTTGTAGAGTAGTTGACAGATAAATGTTATTGTTTGATATATTTCACTGGTTCTTTCTTTGGTGAAGCACATAATAGTTTTACGAGTTTTGGTCGAGAGTTGTTCGACATATTTGTCTAATATATGTTTGCTGGTCATGCCTGAAGTAGGCAGTTCTTGCAGCGAGTTTCTCTGTATATTTTCTCATTGTCGCCCTGTATATTGCTCGAAATCAACAGTCAGAGGAGTCATCTGTCATATGTTGCCTGTCTAATATGTTTGAATGATGTGTCTCGTTTGCTTTTGACGGGGTTCGTGGTACCATGAAGTACTGAAAGTATATTTAGTATACATCGTATGTACTGAATATGAGCGTTCGCTTTCGGTGGAACAATGAACCCATACTGATCAGGCGGAAACGTAACTGGCGGTTTTTCGTTATCAAACCATCTTATACAGCGTCTGCATTTATTGTCGAATTCCATAATTTCCCTTTCAACATGTTTCTCTATCTGACCAATTGATTTTTTTTATTACCCTGTGTGCACATTTCTTCTTATATAGGTATGTTAATATGTCTTATGATTATGCACCGCTCTCAGTTTGCCCGATCATCAATTACCGTTAATCAATATCAATTAAGACCTGTAACAGGATTCCTAATATATATCTACTCCCGATATTCATAATTCCTCAAATATCTCGAGAACGGCACAAAATATCGAAAATCTGAATCGAAAAATACCCCAACACTTATGTGGTCTTCCGCAACGACCTACCACGTGGAGAAAGTCCGAACATTATATCACAAAAAACAAAAAAAAATTGTACGACGTCATGACGCGAATTAATTCTAAGTTCATTGAAAAAAAAAAGGTGAGTGATAATTGTATGTTTTCCGCCCAAAATTCGATAGAAATCAAGACGATCAACGAAAAATTCTCCATATATTTTCACTCAAAATTGCCTCTTCTCTGGAAAAAAAATTGGGAATGTAATATTCTTGATGAGATTCCCGATATTCATATATTCTGAAATATTTCGAGAACGGCACAAAACATCGAGAATATAAATCGAAAAATACTCCAACACCCTTGTCGACTTTCGCAAAGGCCTACTACATGGAGAAAGTCCGAACACCGTATCACGAAAAACAAAAAAATTAGTACGACGTCATGACGCGAAATAATTCAAAGTTCATAATCAATAAAAAAGGTGAGTGGCAAGTGGATGTTTTGTCGCCCAAAATTCGATAGAAATCAGGATGACTAACGGAAAAGTCTTCATTAATTGTTACTCAAAATTGCCTCTTTACTGAAAAAAAAAAAAATTGGAAAAGTATTATTTCTGATGAAATTTTTCAAAGTCCTGATATTCATATTTCCTCAAATATCTCGAGAACGGCACAAAATATCGAAAATCTGAATCAAAAAATACCCCAACACTCCTGTTGACTTCCGCAACGACCTACCACATGGAGAAAGTCCAAACATTATATCACGAAAAATAAAGAAAAATGTACGACGTCATGAAGCGAATTAATTCTAAGTTCATTGAAAAAAAAAGTGAGCGACAATTGTATGTTTTTTGCCCAAAATTCGATTGAAATCAAGACGATCAACGAAAAATTCTCTATACATTTGAACTCAGAATTGCCTCTTTTCTGGAAAAAAAATTGGAAAAGTAATATTTTTGATGGGATTTTTTCAAATCCCGATATTCATATTTTCTGAAATATTTCGAGAACGGCACAAAACATCGAGAATATGAATCGAAAAATACCCCAACACCCTTGTCGCTTTTCGCAAAGGACTACTACATGGAGAAAGTTCGAACACCGTATCACGAAAAACAAAAAATTTAGTACTACGTCATGAGGCGAAATAATTCAAAGTTCATTGAATAAAAAAGGTGAGAGACAAGTGTATGTTTTGTCGCCCAAAATTCGATAGAAATCAAGACGACCAACAAAAAAGTCTTCATAATTTGTTACTCAAAATTGCCTCTCTACTGGAAAAAAAAATTGGAAAAGTATTATTTTTGATGAAATTTTTCGAAGTCTCGATATTCATATTTTCTCAAATATCTCGAGAACGGCACTGAATATCAAAAATTTAAATCGAAATATACTTCCGCATAGGCCTAGGACATGGAGAAAGTCCGAACACCGTTTCACGAAAAACAAAAAAATTAGTACGACGTCATGACGCGAAATAATTCTAAGTTCATTGAAAAAAAAAGAGGCGAGTGACAATTGTGTTTTTTGCCCAAAATTCGATAGAAATCAAGACAACCAACGAAAAAGTCTTCATAAATTGTTAATCAGAATTGCCTCTTTCTGGAAAAAAAAATTGGAAAAGTATTATTCCTGATGAAATTTTTCAAAGTCCCGATATTCATATTTTCTCAAATATCTCGAGAACGGCACTAAATATCGAAAATCTGAATCGAAATATACCCCAACACCATTGTCGACTTCCGCATAGGCCTACCACATGGAGAAAGTCAGTTCATTGAAAAAAAAAAGGTGAGTGACAATTGTATGTTTTTCGCCCAAAATTCGATAGAAATCAAGACGACCAACGAAAAAGTCTCTATACATTGGTACTCAAAATTGCCTCTTCACTGGAAGAGAAAAATTGGAGAACTATTATTTCTGATGATATTGTTTTAAGTCCCGATATTCATATTTCCTCAAATATCTCGAGAACGGCACAAAATATCGAAAATCTGAATCGAAAAATACCCCAACACTCCTGTCGACTTCTGCAACGACCTACCACATGGAGAGAGTCCGAACATTATATCACGACAAACAAAAAAAAAATGTACGACGTCATGACGCGAACTAATTCTAAGTTCATTGAAAAAAAAAAGGTGAGTGACAATTCTATGTTTTTTGCCCAAAATTCGATAGAAATCAAGACGATCAACGAAAAATTCTCTATACATTCTTACTCAAAATTGCCTCTTTTCTGGAAAAAAAAAGTGGAAAAGTAATATTTTTGATGAGATTTTTTCAAGTCCCGATATTCATATTTTCTGAAATATTTCGAGAACGGCACAAAACATCGAGAATATAAATCGAAAAATACTCAAACACCCTCGTCGACTTTCGCAAAGGCCTACTACATGGAGGGAGTTCGAACACCGTATCACGAAAAACAAAAAAATTTGTACGACGTCATGACGCGAAATAATTCAAAGTTCATTGAATGAAGAAGGCGAGTGACAAGTGTATGTTTTGTCGCCCAAAATTCGATAGAAATCAAGACGACCAACGATATAGTCTTCATAAATTGTTACTCAAAATTGCCTCTTCACTGGAAAAAAAATTGGAAAAGTATTATTTTTGATGAAATTTTTCAAAGTCCCGATATTCATATTTTCTCAAATATCTCGAGAACGGCACTAAATATCGAAAATCTTAATCGAAATATGTTCGGTATTCGCGTGTTCTGTTCAATTTCTGATGATGCATAAATTATTATCATTAATTATCAATTATTGATTACTCATTTCGTAAAATATCAGTTACAAGATTTCCCCCTTTATAACATTCTCGGCAATACCGATGAGATGGCGATGGATATTTCCATGCCATTGGGTTGGAGTGTCAGTGTCAACGAAAAATATCATTCTCGACATCAATATTCTCCCATCGAGATCAAGTGTTATATTCGCACCCAATAGCTGAAAGCAAGCAGAGTTCGAACCCCAAACGGAATTACCTGATGCCCATTCGCTGCAGCTAGAAGAAGCTAATCCATAGAACCTGCCGGAAGAAAGGTAAGGATTTCTTGTAATCTGTCGGTAACTTTACTTAGCATACTCAGACATAAATTGGTCCTTCTAGCCGGATTTGAAGGTTCCTGACCTGATTTGTGGATTCATAATAATTTAGGCATGATTAGTGACTACTTGTGCAGCATACCTGATGCTATAACACGCGAATCACGACATATTCTATATCTTGATTAGCCGAAAACTCAAGTATAAGCAAACTCTCTGTATTGCTCTGTGCATCTGATTGAAGTTATTTTGGCTCGAGTAATTAGACTACTGAGTGTTCACCTCATATCAAAACTAGAAATTGAGCTATGGCATCGGACGCAAAAAAACTGAAACAATTGATTGCTCTAAGATCTACTGAGGTAATAGAATTAAATGAAATAAAGATGGTAGCTGAGTTATGTCTTGGAGATCGATCTTATCACAATAATTTCAAGTGCAGATCTAAATTGCTAGAATCAATTTATGAAACATTCAATAAACATCACTCATCTATAATTTCTTTAGTATCCGCACAGGAAGATGGTGATCTAGCGCCCCAAAATGAGATTTTCTCAATTTTCGAAAATGATAACTTTGATTGCCACGCTATATATATGCAGCTTTTTGATGATATTCACCACTCTACACTGAATAACCTTGAAACGACAGCATCTAGCTCACCAAAATGTAAAACTTCCTAGAATTGAACTTCCAA